>JBAMBO010000836.1:0-134103 GCA_037044535.1 Lordiphosa magnipectinata
TATTTGAAGGGACGTTTATGTGTTCGATCGAACCAAACTCAACGTTGACCGGCCACCGCGTTAAGCGAGAGGTTTCACTCTTTCCATCTCTCTCTTTTTCATAGCTGTCAGCAGCGCCGTCACTGCCTATGCGTCTTTGCAAGAGTTTATTCATACGCGGTGATTTTCGCTCACTCAAAACAATTGTCGTTGAGCCAAACGAACAATCAGCCGAACTGATTGGAATGAAGTCGAACATGATTATAATCAGAGTGCCAAAGATTTGGTTCGAATAAAACTCTGCTGCGAACATGTTGAGTATGCAAGTTTAATGAATAGAGCGCGAAGCCTGTTTATTTGGGTGTTGAATAATGTGTGAGCGTTTTGCAATCGAACGAAGCCGTTCTCTGATCTCGACCAAGAAGCATTTTGGCTGTTACATAGTGTATTCACACGAAATTACATTTTTTTTCTATTTTAATCGAAGTTCACGAAGTTTAAAAACACAAAGTGTATCTAAAAAACTTGTCACATAATTTTGAGTTCAATTCAGTGCCGAAGTCGTTCAACAAGTTTCCCAAAACGAATTCTCGATCTTTCCTCTAAAACGCAATGACGAGAATATGGGTATCCGATTTGTATCCAAAGGATATTACGACCGCTGATATCCGATCCGGATGATTCCTACATACATATGAATATTATTTTCCAGTGAACCGTAAAAAAGGAGAATTTGACGAACGCTTGACGAACATTCGCAATAATTATCATTTATTAAAATATTCGATAAATGTTCCCTAATGTACTAAAAATTTTAACTTTTCGATTAAAAAAAAGCTTAAAGCAAAGAGTCGCTAAATATTTTCCTACAAACTATTAAATGAGATTTTCACAGGCGTTGATGAAATTTTTGCTGTCACAGACTGACCATGAGATGATTAATTATCCGATAGTTTTTTTTACCTTGTTTTCAATAGTTTTATCCGTTTTAATTTCGAGAAACTCTCTGAAGCGACATAGTTTTGAAAGGTTTTGTCCGCTGGGTTACATAAAGCGTGCTTTAAGACTTGAATCAACAGAAAACTCGAAATTTGTCATCAAAAACTAAAGTTTTAATAAACTTGAAAACTATTGAAATTCGTTCTGCTAGTTAGGCCATTTCGCCCAGTGTGCGGCGGGGATGGATGGACAGGGTAATGTTGGCCTTAGGAGAGGCTTGCGTCTATTTGACTATTTCATCTTTTGCCGACGGCGTATGGGCCATGTTGTACGTAGCCTTAAATTGAATCGTTACAAATTTTGTTGCTCGTTATAGCAAGCGTTTTATTGCTCAACCAGTTTTGGCCGAATGCAAAGCAGACGACAGCACTCACTGAGGCCAGCCCGTCCAGCTCTGGGAGATTATGATCGGTAAATGGGACGAGCCTTAGGACTCGCCCTCACACGGTAGCTCCGAGAGGCTGCAGCGTTTAATAACTTCATTAAATGCCCTTTGACATTTATGCTAGACACACTTTATTTATGTCCCTCCGCTCTCCTTTGGTCGAGCTACTTATCGCTCTGTACAGATCGAGCATACTGACACAGGTAGCGCAGGTTAGTCTATAAATTATATAATCATCTGATAATGAAATTGTTTACAAGCCACGTCGCCCAAGGTAGCACGCCCACAGTAGCCATGGCGGATACAGTTATCCAAACATTTTTTAAATGTCCATCGACATGTCAACGCTGATTAGTCGTTTTTTTTTTTATGAAGCCTGGTTTGGTTGGGATCCCACCGAACTAATTGCTCTAATTTCTAGCTAAGCAGACACTGCACACTCGGCTTGCTCTTCCTTGACATATGTCGGCAATGCCATAAATATTGAAAACAGTTCGGCTTTGGCCCTTGAAGGAGGATCGCAGCTTGCGCTTGCGCCGCGCGATGCTTATCAAGAGTCGAGACTTGGTCGCTGGAACCGAATTTGTCTTCTGCCTTAGGCGGCCCTTTGGACCGCCGGAACAATGGTTTGTGGCCGGGCATTTGGATTTTGGATTTTGCTTAGCAAAAGTCCAAACAAAAAGCGAAGAAATGCCCAAAGTTAAAGATTTATTATGCCCAATGCTCTACACTCAGAATGGGGCCATTAGACTTGAAGTTGTATTGCTTGAAAGCCTAAAGTCTAAGCTATTATTATAGATCAAAAGTTGATCGTATTTTGATAACATTTTAAGCATAGAATGACAAAATAAATTTTCCAAAAAGGAAAGAACCGAAAACCGTTAAATTAAACGTTTTCATCAACTTCATTGCTAACTTAAAAAGCCTTCCTAAAATGAAAATAAATGTATTGTAATTGGAATTTGTGTTTGAAAATTGTTTAACTAGATCGTTCTAAATATAAAAAAAATGTAAATTTTTTCCAGCAAGGTTACGTCCAATCTAATAATACTTTTCATCAGTTTTGTGAGTATTTTTTTTGGCATATTTTCGGTTTTCTTTAACAGAATGTCAAAGCATTATTTATAGAATCTTAAAGAACTACAACTTATTTCCCCTAAGTACTCCACTTTTTAAAGTCAATAAATCAATTAAGTCCCAAGCCAAAGCGATACAAATGCCATCAGCATCAACAAGGATGGATCTAAGCCAGAGTCCGGCACGTCTCAGTCTCCAGTGTATTGAACAGGGCTCTGCGGCTGAGACGTCGACACACCGACAGTATGCGAGCTTATACTGCTCTCTTTTGCAACAACAAAGATGTGCTAAATGAGCGCGCTCTCGCGTAGCTTAACACACACACGCAACGCCAAAATGTGCATGTGTGTTTTGCCGGCCCCTGATCTAAGTAACAATAACAAAGAAGTAAGGGGAGTTTTTACTGCGAACTTGGTCTGTACTTCGACTTCCTGAGCACTGCAGTGAGTACTAAGCTGATTTGGTAGACATCCACACGAAGGGAAAAACCGAGAACATTGTACTCAAGATTACTAAAAACAGTGATTGCACGGATTTTGTCATTTGTAGTACAATGTTCTCACTTCAAGAACAATTTTTGTTATCGCAAAAACTCAAATCGAGTTGATATTTTTCCATTTTAAGAAAATAATTTGAATTGATATTGTTCCGTTTTCAAGAACATTCTAAACTCAAATAGGTGAAAAAATTTGTTTGATTTTGGATCAGGTGTGGGGCTATAAACAGATTCCTTACATTTTGGGGGCCTTGGTGGAATAGCGAACGGGACATACCTTTTTGGGTTGGAAAGGATGGGAGTTATATATTACATTATGTTGTTTTTGAACTAGTTTATTAGCGATCCTTACATTTTTGGGGGCTGCAGAATATGGGGACAATATCTCTTTGGATTGGATCAAATTCCATCATATTCCATTGTATCAGAGATACCGCTGTTCATTTATTTAAGTCTTTCAGAAAAACACAGAAAAATTGTTTAGGGCTTGAGTGGCAATTGAACCCGGTACGGTACCTTCTGCACTTAATGAACAACGTATGAAATGACGTGCTAGTACATTGAGCAATTGCCCACTTTTGCAGATTCACATCTAGAATGCTACTTACACTTGGTTGAGCTGACATGAAGTTGAGTTGTGAACAAGAAAGAGATCAAAATGAGAGCCAACTCGCTCTCTCTCTCTCTGCCGAAAACCGATTTTGGTGTTATAAAAAGCAAATATTATCGGATTGAGTACAGCTTTACTCATTTCATGACATTTGGAACATGTGTTGTCAAGAACTTTAACAACATCTTGTACTAATTTTTAATTGAAGGCAACTTATTTTCTGAACACGTTTTTCCCTCTGTGCAGAAAACCGCCAACTAACTCATCACTTGCATGATCGATTAAAGGAACATATACAGCTCTCAGGGCGCTTGACTCCTAAACTAATAATACCAAGAAGGTTACGAAGTTGGCAACAAAATCAATGGAAACGGCGCTACAACAACCAGGATTTTTATGCCTTGATCCATTCCTTATCTTTTACCTTAATCCAGGGGCCGGCAAAACACACATTCTCATTTTGGCTTTGCTTGTGTGTGTTTAGCTAAGAGTTACATAGCCATAGCCAGTGAGGGCAGAACATACTCGCCAATTCACACCGAGTGCGTGCCGAAGTCATGCATCACTGTGTGTTAGAAAGATACACAGTCAGATTTTGGTGCTCTCTGCTTGGGGAACCCTGGTTTAGCCACACGAGAGCGCGCTCATTTAGCACTTATTTGTTGTTGCAAAAGAGAGCAGTATAAGCGCGTAAGCTGTCGGTGTGTCGACATCGCTGCCACATAGAGCTGTTGTATACACTTAAGACTGAGACGTGCCGCACTCTACCTTAATACATACGTTCCCTTTTAAACGATAGTACACTCAAACAAAATAAACATTAACCAAATTCACCATGAAAATGAGAAATTCAACTATAATTTAGAACATAAGGTGTTTCTCCCTAATTATTAGAAAACATTTCTTAATAGTATGAAAAACTTTTCTAAAATATGTATATGTTTGCTAAAAAAGCTAACTTTGACTTTTCTAAAATACGTTTAATGCAACTTTTACTTAACCTTGAATAACACAAAATTTTTTTAAAATTTTGATTTTCCTTAAACCTAGAAAAAAAGGTGCTCCTAAAGCAGGGCATCCACACACGAATTTATTCGACGAACAAATTTGTCAAACAAGAATTCATTTGCCCACTAACCAGGCGAACATTTCTCACGAACATCATTTGCTTGAAAATTTCAACGAGTAAACATGAAAATATGGCAGCGAAAACTAACACAATCATGGCCTAGCTGGCGATACAAATTTGCTTAAAGCATTATTTCATCATTTTGGGGGCATTCAACGAATTCCAGCCACAATTCGTTGCCCATTTAGGCACGGGTTTCATTCTACAAATATTTTTGAGAAAAATGATGTTCGTGCATTTGTTTCCATCACGCAAGATAGAATCGTTTCTATTCTCTGCGAACAAAAAGTCGAACAGAAAAATCTGTCACGCACAACTCCACTAACGACGAACATTTCGTCGAGCACAACAAATTCGTGTGTGGATGCCCTGCTTAAAAGCCTATTCTCAGATGAGATAAAAATTTAGTTCGGCACTATATTTCATATAAATAGGACTGCCGCTCAAAAGCAATCAGATTTCAAACTGTTCAAATTCGTTTCTATTTATATGAAATATAGTGCTGAACTAAATTTTTATCTCATCAGTGGGTTATAGAGCCAATCTTTCATTGTGGTGGAGCTCGAATCTCTTTGGATATTAAAGGTTATTCACTCTGATATGCTGCTCCACCATATTCCATCGAATCAGAAGACATCTCTATACAACTTCAACGGACCACCCATCCACCTGTTTTAGTTAATTTATTAACTGTACAAAAAATAGTATTAAATCGAATCGAACAATGTTCCAACCAGCCAACATAGTTTTTGTCTCTCTGAGTATGCCAACAAAACAGAATTTACGGGAAAGTTTACTTTTCTGCTTTTATTTGAAGAAAAAAACAGCTGAAGGTCAGCGAAGTAAGCTGCAAGAAGCTTACGGGAAACATGCTTCAAGCGCAAAAAATCATACGGGCCGCTTGGCCCTACACCAAAGCCGAATATACACGGTGACAGGGTAATGCTTTGTATTTGGTTTGACCAATTGGGTGTGGTGTACTTTGAGCTGCTACAACCGAGTAAAATCATCACAAGGCAACTCTACCGAACTCAATTGAACATTAAAGCAAAAACGTGCAGAATACGACCAAAGTCACGACAAGGTAATTTTGCAACATGACACCGCTCGGCCCCTTGTTGCGCAGCCGGTCAAAACATGGCTTGCAACCCTGAAATGGGAAATCCTACCCCACCAGCCGTTTAGCCCACACATTGCGCCTTCCGACAACTATTTGTTTTCGTCGATGACGCATGCCCTTAGGGATCAGCACTTTTGCTCTTTTGGAGAATTCTAAAAATTGGATCGATTCGTTGATCGCATCAAAAGACGCATTGTTTTTTCGAAATGGTATCCAAATATTGCCAGAACGATGAGAATGAACAATACTCTGATAAAGCTGTAATGACACTTTCAGTTTTTAGGAACAATTTTCGTCACAATTTTCCGTCTCTGTGGAAAAGTTGAGGGTGTACGCGAATCAAAATATGCTTGAATTGGCCGCAAAATATTTTTGTAAGAGGCTGAGATGATACACAGCATCGACTTTTGTCCATTAACGAAAAATTGCGACAATAATTGTCCCTAAAAATTGAAAGTATCATTCCAGCCTAAACAAATTTTTGTAACAAATTTTTTACAATATCAAACTTGAAAAAAAATCTTTTACTACTTTTGTGTAAAGGTAATAAAATAGTTATTTTAAGGTCTATTTTACTCCAAGATCAAATGTACATTAGTCCCTTCTTTGCTTGTTCTTAGAAAATTAGTTTTCTCAAAATTCTTTTTTATGACATATTTTTTAAGCTAAATAGTCGGTTGTCAAACTTCTCTAAAGAGAATCTCTGATCAAATAAAACCTATCCTCTTTCATCAAAAAAGGCTAAATTTTCTAAATATTTAGAGATATTTGATTTGCTATTACACTATCGTCAGAGAGTCTCATTAGAGATATATGACAAGTGTAAAGGCAGCTTTAATATTCAAGAAAACTTTCTGTTTAATTGAAGATTTTTCTAAATGGCAATTTTGAAATTGAAGTGAGTTTCAAAAATTCATGGTAATTTTTTAAGAGTGTAGACGATGCTCACTGTCTGAGACCAATAGATACATTGGGGCTCCCAAATAAAGAAAGAACATGAATTGTATGAATTCAAAGATATATTAAACCAGAATTTATCAATAGCATCAGCGATTTTGAAATGTTGTATACTAAAGAAAGGAATTATAGGTAGAAGAAAAGCTAATGGTTTGGGAGTTATAAATGATTATAAAATCGCCTATAGGAGATCCGACATTTTGTTTTGCATGGATGATTGGTCTCTGTGAATCCAAAAGAAACGAACAAAGAGAAAAAAAGATCAGATTCATTTTATATCGTATCATATGTCAAGAAAATTATATAATTTACTTAAATTGATATTAAAAAGTATCAGAATGATACTAAAAATGTAATATTGATATGTTAAAAAATATCGATTTTAAATTTTTAACATATTAATTGTATATTTGGTCATATCGGAGGAAATTTGAGATGAAATATATCATTTTTTTTCTCGGTTTACCAATATAGCGTTTCTTATGGTATCACCTATTGCCAAAGACTATCCTGGAAAGAAGTTTTATTAAATAAAAACGATGGCCAAGCTTACATCGTCTGTGATGAAGTTTTTATACCATTGCAAATGCTGTTTTTGAAATGTCACAGTTTAAGAAAGCTTACATAAATATCAAAATTTTTGAACTTAAACCCATTTTCCGACAGATAAACATCTGATTTCGACCAAATTTTGCGCATCTTTTTGAAAACATATCAAGTTAACAATCGCCGAGTTTAAGAACGATAAAATTGAAAACAAAACAGTTTTTCTCACTTAGACTCATTTTTCGACCGATCGGTCCTTTGGCAGCCTTAAGATGTAGTCATCCGACTTCGACAAAATTTTGCGAATCTATTTGAGAGCATATAAAATTAGTAATCAGCGGGTTTCAGAACGCTAGCATTGAAAACAAAAAAGTTTTTCTCACTGAAACCCATTGTTCGACCGAGGGTTCCTATGTCAGCTATAAGTCAGCTATATAGTAATCCGATCCGGTCGGCTCCGACATATGGTGGGGAATGATATGACTTTCATATCAATTAGAATTCGGAATTCGAAAAAAGGAAAGCGACGGCATGCCTATATTAAGTGTGGCCGGGTGTGGTGCAGCGGGTAGAGTGTGAGCCAGCTGTATATATATTCGAAAATATCGTAGTGATAAATTCGAAAATATTAATTTTATCTTAGTCATATCAGAGTAAAATTGATTTGAAAAATGCCATTTTATATATCGGTGTGTATCGGTGTAGAAACAGACAGACAGACGGACGGACAAAGCTCAATCGACTCAGCTCGTCCCCCTGATCACGAATATATATAGTTTATGGGGTTGGAAATTATATTTCTATGCGTTGCAAACTTCTGGGCAAAATTATAATACCCTTTGCAAGGGTATAAAAAATCGCATGTAGCAATTGATCTTCATAGAAAATTTTCAGAATTTAAATTTGGTAAAATAGAACTAACCACTGAGCCGAAGTGAAATTGAGGTTCGGCGAGCTTTGAAAATTTGGTATAAAGCATGTACGAGCCACTGAACTAGAGATGGGCGCGGATCGGGCGTGATGGGATTGAATTGAAAATTGTTGGTCGGGACCGGGACGGGATGGGATAGACGTAGTCGGGATTGGAACGGGACAGGATTAGTGTCAAATCCCGAAATTTTACGGGTCCGGATTTTATATTTTTGGCCTCAGCAAGTTTAAGCACAACAATGAAAACAATTTATCGATAATTACTTTCTCGAACTAGCCGTATGACACACTTATAAAAGCATGTGAAGATGGCGCCGCTTAACAAACAGCAAATAAAAGTCAAACCTTAATTAACTTAAAACCATCATCATCCAAATTACAAGCGGGGAAAAACTCAAAATTGATAAAAGTCAGTAACTAGCTTGTGTAAAGATGTGTTGTCATATGCAGGCCGCACTGGCACAAGCGGATTACAAGCAAACCATTTTGAACCATTTCATGAAAAGAAAAGTTTCACCTAAAGTCATCAAAAATCTAGCTCAACAGCAGCTATTCTTTGCGACAAAGGAAGGTATGTTTTCTGGTGAAAAGTTATTTTCTTATAGTTTTGTATAAAAAACTGTCTTCAATTTCTAAAAAAAAATTAAGGTCTGAATCGGGACGGGTCGGCATAGACTTGGGTCGACATCGGGAAGGGACGGGATTTAATTGAAAATTGTTGGTGGGGATCGGCTAACTAACATCCCCAGCCAACATCGTAGGACCGTCCTTAGCGGAAGCAGAACATATATCTTAAGGCAGACTAGCTTTGAAGTCTATCGCATTGCTTACAATGAGCAATGATGGATTGCTATTGCTTATGTTTGATTATGAAAAAATTGGGAGGTTTCATTTTTCTTTTTCGAATTTTCCCGAGTTTTTAAAGTAGGAAAATAGTAATCAAAAGACCCTTTATCAGAAATAGTTACTACATTTAAAAAAAAGAAACTGGTAGGTATCCTCTACCCTCTTCTATGCAATAGTATTTAGTTCGCTTAACAATTTGAAAACTAGACTTTGCTTTATTTCTCTTCTTAAAGTCGTAAAATGCCGAATATGGATGTGATTTAAAAAACACCTTTTCTTTACGAAACAATGCAAAAACTACAATAGGCAGCAGGGTCAAGTTTATAGGTTAATCTCTCAAAACAATTTCGTGATTAGTACACGAAAATGATCTAGAATCACTTCTATAAACTGGAAAGTTTCCAAATCAGTGTTAGTTAATAAGTTCCCAAAAACCTCGATTCGGTTCTGCGCTTTGCAGCCTTCAATAGATGGCGCAATGGGAGAAATAAACATAAATTCTCAGTCTCAATCATTTTTCATTGTTTAGAGCATTTCAATCTCGACTTTGGGTAAATCTTTTGAAATCCTTTGGTCGATCTGCCGCTGTGATTTTTGCGTATTTTGCCCGACTCTCACCCCCCCTGTTCACCATCAAAATGTGATCGATATGCAACGACCGTACAAACAATCTTCGTTATCGTTGTTGTTGTTGTTGCTTTGGTCGCTGGTTCCCCGATCATGTTGGACCACAAAATTATTATGTATCTCGGAACGATTAACAGACGCATTTCAATTTTATTGCGCCAGATCATTATCGGAGCGCAGATTGAACCTTTTTTTTCTCGTTTTTGTCTTCTTTTTTGTGTTGAAGCTGAAAACTGTACGACAACAAATCATTAGATCATGATCAACTCATCGAAAGCAGGCAACCCGATTGGCATCAAAGGCAACAGCGCCGAATTAACATTGAGGCGCGAAAAGAAGAAACTTTCCTTTCGCTGGCTGATGATGATGATGATTTCACCCAGTGCCACACTTTTTGGCCCAAAAGTAGGAGACGTGCCATTGCGGGTGGCTTTGGCAATTAGACAACAAGTGCCTAAGCAGCGGCCAGTTCAAAGAGCAGCGGCCACTAATGAGCAGACCAAATACGCGTCCAAAAGACCAGAGAAGGTGTTAAAATCGTTGCCGCCTTTGGGGCCGGCCGCAGCAATTGAGCGCTCGACTGCGGCCCGAAGAGGCATTGTGCAAATAAATTAATCAAAAGGAAATCGGCGTTAAAAGCAAATGAGTGGCCATTGCCAGCTAATTTCCATAGTATGATTTACCTTATAAATTAGGCAGCCAGGCAGTCCGCGACGGAGACACTGATCAAAGATGGTTTGTCAAATAATTTGAGTTTGGGTTTTTTGATCGCACCGCGCGAGGTGAGCACTTCGGAAGCGGCTTCTGTGGCCCAAACGAAACGATTTAATTTGTTTGTGCAGCGGCAGCGTTTGGTAAGGCCTAAGTGGCTGCCGCCTGTTAGTTTGTTTAAACAAGGCCCAAAAA
Organism: Lordiphosa magnipectinata; assembly: GCA_037044535.1. Lineage (NCBI taxonomy): Eukaryota > Metazoa > Arthropoda > Insecta > Diptera > Drosophilidae > Lordiphosa > Lordiphosa magnipectinata. The sequence goes on from JBAMBO010000836.1 coordinate 10,608, forward strand.
CGCACAAATTGTCAAAATACACTTAAAGAAAACGAAGAAATTGAACGTAAATTTTGAACAATTACTTTTCAAGCAGCGATGGGCACCCAATGGGCTCTGAAGCCAGCCCATTATTACCCTCAAAATGCAAACAAAATACAAGCACGGCAACTCTGCAACGCATTAATTGTCGGTTTGAAAAAGTAATGCATAAAACTGATTGTTGTTGTAGGGCCCTTTTCTTAGATTTTGGTGCGCATCACTGAATTGTACTTAAACAAACCGCTGCAGAATTAAATCCCTTTAAAACGATTGGGTTCAGTTTTTTTTTCTATAAAATCAGACCTGGAACCGAACCCTTGGATATAAAGACCTCCAAACTCGAATGCAAACCGTTACTCTTCTTTTTACAAAAAGTTTTAGTTCAAAAATTACCTTAAGTCATTTTCTTGAGGAATGAAAATATTTTTATCATTGATAGCTATCAAGGTTTCTGGTTCAACAGTTCATTCGGTTCGGTTGGATTTTGGATGGGCCTACAGCTGTGGTATTAACCATCCACTAAGACATGAATCGGGGTTCCAACATTCAAGTAAATAATACAAATTTTTTTAACAGTGTAAAACCAAAGGGTTACCCCCACTTTCTTACATAAATTGTACAATATAACTTTATCATTTAATCCTTGACTTTTCCCATTATGGCACTAAGAATATGTTTTCTTTCCCCAAATTGATTTACACCAAACAAGGGGCGAGGGTTAACCACCCGTAGAGGCGAGATTGTTCCACCCCACTAACAAGAGTAAAGAGAGTGACGAATTCACAAAATATACCCACAAACCACCCCCGCCATCATCATCGTCAACATCATTTTGGGCATCGCCCCCCACCCATTATCGTGGTAGCTTCCACAATCATCCTGTTGAATTTGCTGCTGGCTGTCGACGCATATTAATCCAATTATCATGCAGTGTGCACGAAATCACTTAATCGTTTCAAAATGCGGAAGGCGACACCAACGAGGAGTAGGACGAGGGCGGTGGTGTTGGCACCAGAAATGGTTACAGTTACACGCACAGCAAATATCCAGTTTTGCGGCTGCATAGTTGGAAATGCTTAGATGACGGGGCAGAAGGGAGGGAGAATTTAGTCTTTGAGTTGGTTATTAATAGGGGCTACTCCTAGGGGAAAGAACATTGTAATCAGTATCAAACCGGAAGTACAATAGTTATTTTTAACCAGTATAACCGATTCAAAATCGTAACCGTAATTGAAATAGATCTTATGTTGGATAACGAAATGCTTCAAAGAAAATTCCAATAAAAAGTCGGAACTATAGATGGGCATTTCCACAGAAAAGTCCACAGAGAACGAACAAGGAAAAGTACTTAAAAACACTATTTTTTATCATTTTTTCATGGGGAAATAATCAAAATGAACTAATATGAGCCAATTTTAAATATATTCATAGCCCATTTCGATATTGTCGAATGCAAAGACGCGCAAGCCCCATTTTTCTCATTTGGATACTTTTTGTTGTCATAAAAATGCTTTTAGATTGCATCTATATTTCTAAAAGTACAAAGAGTTAAAAAATAATGCAGAAGACACCATAAGAAACTATATGATTGCGATTAACTGTAAGTTTCTGCTAACAAAAACAACATAAATATAATGAGGAAATTTAAGTGACGTTACGTCACGTCAGATACTTATGCAAAAAAAAAAAAAATTGGGAAAACATTTTTGAATAAGATAACCTGAAATATAAACTTGTATTATTTCAAATCATATTAAATAAATTTTATACAAAAAGCTTTTTTTTTCTAAAACAAGTCAAAACCCACTTCCATTTTATGTAACGTCACGCCAGCATATATGATTGCTTATATCTTTAACTCCTTATGATCGATTGATGTCATTGTTTTTGCTGATTATAGTGCTACTTCATTGCTACCCAAATATAGAACAATCTTTTTAAAATTCCAAGATTTTCATATTTTTCAATAAGATCTTTTCGTACGAACGTAACGTCACGTCAGTTAGGAAATGCCCATATGCTATATTAAAATACACAAGTACACTAAAAAAGAGAAAAATCAATCCATTCGGTCTTTAATCAATCCAATTACCAAGCGGTAATGAGAACAGGGTAATCACTGGTAGAAATGAGATTGATTTTATCCCAGTTTTCGTAATTCATAAAAGATTAAGTCTCATAAAGATTGAAGCAAGGAAAAAATTCTTGCTCAGTTTAATCCCAAAACAGGATCATTTAACGCATGATTGAGATTAATTTGAGCTCAATATGTAATATTGAGGTGATCCCAGAAAGATCCCTTCCTTTCGTTCATCCTTTTTTTCGAACCCACGTTCAGTGTTTGGAAGTACCTAGGAATTTGTTTCTAGGATTTAGGTACATACCTTGTTTTACTTATACTTATTTTGTGTACCTTTTACCTTACCTCGTTATTTTCAAATTCGAGTACCTTTTACCTTACCTACGTCTTAATTTTCATTCACCTTGTCAATAGGTAAGGGACTAGGTATTTTTCGTACGTTTTTTTCCAATATCAATTGTTGTATTGCATTAGCTTTAAACTTTTGGGACTTCAGTCACATTTTATTTGTTGGCTCGTTCATGCTTTTGCTTAATATACCCCAACAAAGAAACTGCCAAAACAAAAATACCAAAAACGATAATTCTTTTGTCTTGGGACAGTGTGACCAGATTGTAAGATATGCATATACTATGTTCACATTGCTTGGTTCATTGTTTTTGGTCTAATTTTAAATTACAAGTTTCATTGGCTTCAAATTAAACAAATTAAAATGCATAACAAACGACATTCAAGTCTATGGGCCTGTTGTGAAGGTCTGACACTTTAGTGAGAATTAAAATCATATTTTATTGCCAGTTTCAAAAATTTGGTTAAAGTCTCACGGTGTTTTGTAACTTGCTTTGAAACTTGCGCTCAAGCATTGATGGAAAAATGATTCAAATTGCAGTCGATAAGGCATATTTGTGTATCGAGTTTTAAAATAGTTAAAATTCATTCTTTCTCGAGCTATCGATAAAAACACAGAAAATACGCATCTAGTAGTTTTGCGGTATTTACTTGAGTTCTTTTGTGGGAAGTGTAGAGTGCCAACAAAGAGAGCATCAAAGGAATTTGGTGCCAATAATTTTGTGCGACTTAAAGGTCTGATTTAAGGGTAATAGATCTGGATAGTTCAGCTGATATTGAGAATACTTTGCCAAGGCACTTTAGATCCGCATCACAACCTTTGAACTTAGTTGTCACGAAAGTTGCTAAACATTGCATTAAAGTAAGAACATCATTCAAGCGATTGCACAATTCTTCCTTAGCCAAAGCAACGGCAACTTGAGATGATGATGCTTTGACAAATAGCTCCTTCCGCCACAAGTTTTTTTGAAATGTCAGAGTTTAAGAACGCTTACATAAACATCAAAAATTTTTGTAGCTAAAACCTACTTTCCGACAGAAAAACATCTGATTTCGACCAAATTTCGCGAATCTTTTTGAAAACATATCAAATTAACAATCGTCGAGCTTAAGAAAGATAAAATTTAAAATAAAAAAGATATTCTCACTGACCGATCTTTTTCTTTCCGACCGATCGGTCCAATGGCTGCCTTAAGATATAGTCATCCGATTTCGACCAAATTTTGCGAATATATTTGAAAGCATATAGAATTAGTAATCAGCAAGTTTATGGACGCTAACATAAAAAACAAACAAAATTTCTTACTAAGACTCATTTTCGACCGATCCGTCCTATGGCAACCATAAGATATAGTCAACTGATGTCGATCAAATTTTTCAAAATAGTTTGAAAGCGTTTAATATTAAGAATCACCGACCTTAAGAACGATTTACATGAAAACAAAAAAGGTTTTTTCACTAAGACCCATTTTCCGTCTTATGGCAGTTATTAGATATACTCATCCCATTTTTACCAAAGCTTGTAAATCTGTTTGAAAGCATATAATATTAATAATGGACGAGTTTGAGAACGCTAACATCGAAAACAAAAAATTTTTTCTCAGTAAGACCCATTTTCCGACCGATGGTTCCTATGACAGCCATAAGATATAGTCATCCGATCCGGTCGGTTCCGATATATTAGCAGCGTGCAGCAAAAAGAAGACTCTGTGCAAAATTTCAGCTCGATAGCTTTAAAACTGAGAGACTAGTTTGCGTAGAAACAGACAGACAAACGGACAGTCGGACAGACGGAGAGACAGATGGACGGACAAAGCTCAATCGACTCAGCTCGTCGCCCTGATCAAGAATATATATAGTTTAAGGGGTTCGAAAATGAATATTTCTATGCGTTGCAAACTTCTGGGCAAAATTATAATACCCTTTGCAAGGGTATCAATCTAAAATCTAGATTGCAGAACACGTTTTCAAGAACCTTGCAAGCTTAAAAAAACAAGATTGAAAAACCTTGAAATTAGCTTAGAAATCTTAAAAACAAGGTTAATCATCTCGCAACTTATCAGTTGCCTGTAAAGCTTCAGTTGAAAATTTTGTTGATATATATAGATTTATTTTGCTAAAAAAAACAAAAATAAACAATTTTCGGTTGCAATGCAACCCTCCCCTCCCTGGGACTCCGAACCACGAATTCAATAACACATTGGCACGGCCGATTAGTCGATTTTGCCGTAGGGGGTGAATTGTTAAGCGCAGCCAGTTGCAGTATAAGTACTCAGGCTGCAAAAATATCTGCTCTTATACTGCAACTGGTTGGACCTAACAGTTGACGCTCGGTGGTAAAGCGGTGGTGTTAGTGTTTCAGTGAACAGAAGGTACTGAGCTCAAGTCCCTTATCTTGGTTTTAGATTGATTTTTTTCTCAGTGTAAGATTGATTTTTTGCATGAACTAAATAATGTTACTATAAAGAATTCAGAGCAGCAATCAGCTCGATTTCAAACAATTCCACTAGTTTGGCATTTTGAACAGGCCTACATTTTTTGATATATCGATATTATTTCCGGCTTTCCTAGTTCGAAATTCTCAAATCGCTTTAGGTATTCCTAAAGAATACCTATTGCCACATAGAAATAATGAAATCTGGCTATGATGTAGCAGCCAGAAGGTTCTGTAGAGTTCGACCTTAAACGCTACCTTTCCGTAATACTACTAGAAACCTGTTCTGCAGGGATACAAGGCCCACTCTGGACCACTCTTAAAGTCCAGTCCTTTGCTTTTAGTTTAGCGAATATGCCTGTTGGATCTTCAAGTACACTGCCTCGTACTATTTGGGGTTAAATTCTTTCAGGACAAAGATTACTGCTCAGGATTGCCATATTTGAAACGAATTCAAAACTGCAGCTTTGGAGTTGTGATTCTTATTGTCGATGCCGCCAGGACCTTCAAATTCAAAACGACCAATTGCACTTTATCTCAATGCTATTGAAAATGTTCTTTATTTATATAATTTGAATTAGTTTGAATCGTTTTTTGCTTTGAGTGGCAAGCAATGTTCGTTAGACTTTCATTGGTCGCTTGATTGAATTAAACACGTTCTTGTTATTTCTTAACTTTCCTTTTTCCATCACAAGTTCTATGTAAATATTATATATAATATATCCATCTGGGCTTCCACTCAACATGCCGCGACCGTTGGCCAAGAATGAAACAATTTGATTTAATTAAAAAATTACGGGATTACATACATTAATGCTTGTCGAGGCAATATATATGCAAATTACAAACACACACACACAAATAACCAGAGCCAGAGAGAGAGCGAGGCTGGCAGGATGACAGGCAGCAGACTGCGGCGAGTGTCGCATATTAAAGAATATTTTATTTGCTTTTATTACACAGCACGCCCAGATTTCACCCTGGTCGCCCGCCTCTCACACTCACGTACCCGGAAACTTGCAGCGCAGACGCTGACGATATGGCAGAAAAAATATATTTAAGTATATAAAAGCCAAAGGCACCGGCACCAGCCCACAATGAGGCTGAGAATCTAATAAATTGTGGCACTGTCACTTGGCTTAGTGAAGGATAACTGGCCACACGCCCTCCGTCAGAGCCAACACCCATGCCAACAAACAGTTACAACAGTTTCAGCACCGAGGACTCATCAAAAATTCATAACGCGCCACGTAATAAAAATTATTCAAATTTCTGCAGCGGGTGGGGGTGGCAAAGTCAACTAAATTGCGGTGATGTTTCAAAAAGGATGCCAGCCAAAAGGCAAACGACAAACGCAGAAAAAGGACAAATCACACCCTCGATTATGATGCGCCAGCGAAGAGGTGGAGGAGGAGGAGGGGGTCGTGTGGCCAAACGGAAATTGAATGATTTTGCGCAACAGTCGCGGAAGTTGCTACTTTATAGTCATTTAGTGGTTGGACCAGGCATCACAGACTTTGGCTCAATATGCTTCTGTCCCAAGGGGATTATCACCGAAAAAACCGCACACACACGGGGAGAGTTTGGTGCTAAAAATTTTACAGAAATCGAAACCTTGCCGCTAGGATGTCCGATAACAAAATAAAAGTGCCACAGGACGACAATGACAACTTTGCGAATGCCAGGGCCATGTCGCTGCCAAGTCGACGCTGTTTCCGCCGGAAGTGTAATTTGATACTTTTACAGCATGGCACAGACGCCGCCGTCGCTGTCACCATCATTGAAAGGGTTCGCGGCTAATTTTTGCAATTGACTTTTATGCCTGAGAGCCAGAGATCAGCGGACTGGATGGCGCCTGCCAAAACGCACATAACGAGCTCCTTTTTTGTACACAAAAATTGTGAATTTCAATTCATTTTGCGCATGCGAAATTGCCTAGATCAACGCAAAGCCAAGGGCCCAGGCACCAGGGATCAGTCGGAATTGAATGAATGCCATGGTCAATATGTGTGCAGGCACAGTGGTTATTGACTAGAATGGGCAGTGTAAGTTTAACGTGGTGAGCAGATGAGTATTAAAGGGAAGACTTGGCAAGTTACAGGCTTATAATTTTAGCACCTATTTAGTTTCTGTACGTCGCTTCGAATTAGTAAATATACCGAATGGTAGCTTATCAAAAAATGAAGAGGTCACAATCAGTAGGATATAAATCGAACTTTGCCTAAGAATGCGTGAAAATTTAATTTAAACTATGGTTGAATGTGTAAACGGCTGTTTTTCTCGGTTTTTGGGGTTTTTTTTAGACACTTTTGACGCGGTTTTCTATATACACACAATTGACTATTTACATTGTATATACAACGTCTGTCTTTGTTCGTCTCGGTCCCTCAATTCTCTCAGCTACTCTGCGTTCTCGTCTGTCTGTCAACCCTTCTCGATCATTCTATATACAGTGTGACCATCGTCTTTGTCTTAAAATACCTTAACTCTAAAACACTTATCGATATATCTGTGCATAATCGTAATTTGGAGGCTATTTTCAAATCATTCAAAAGTCTTCAAAAGTAAAAGTTCAGCTTTAAAAACTATTATTTGACGCCTATAAATAATAATCTCACCTATGAATGACCCAAGATTCGTCCAGCTACGGATGGGGCTGGTCATGGATGTTATTATGTTGACTTCTGTTTAACCTAGCATTTTGTTGGAACCCATGCCAAATTACAATACGTCCAAATTAGGGTTATCAATATTTTATCGATATATCGATATTTTAGTTGGACGATTGGGTTTTTTGAGCAGCCTGCAAATTATGTGGAAAGTCTGTGAAAGCATCTGGTAAAGCAACCAACTTAAAATGGCACCTGAGAACTTTTCATTTGGAGGTAGCAACAGTCCAACGACAACTTTAACTTAACTTAACTTAACTTATGGATGCACAGTGTTCTTGCTATGGACGAGCAAATAGATTCTGACATTCCAGAAGGATGTGTAGGCACTTTAATTCAAAACGTTGATTCCAAATGGAGCAATGGCGATCAGAGCTAGAAAATGTCCAGAAATGCCTACGGGATATGAGCTAAACATCACTCGAGACTTAATCAAATAATTGCTCCCCTTCAAAAAAGTGACCGCAAATGTAAGCGGTTAAAAATATGTCACTGTAAGTTTGGTAATTCCTCTCACTACATTTATGCCTCTAGAACTAACTAAATTGAAGTAGAAACAGAGTTAGGAGAGACATCAAAAGAACTGCCTTAGAAAGCAGCAGAAAGACGTCTTTATATTAGTGAATCCAACCAGCTCCTTACCAATGCAGTTCGCGGGTTTCGGTGTTTTCCGGTCTTTATTTACACAATTGCTATTTATATTATCAATACGGTCTCTGTCCATTTATATACACACGTCCGTCTCGGTCAGGTTTCATTTCCTACTACTCCAAAACCGACTAATGCCTCCTTCTATGCTCGCATCATCCATCCAGTGACCATACTCTCAACCATTAGGACTAGTTCGACATTGTTATTAGAGTGCTTCAGACTAGTTCATCCAGAGGCCCAAATCCAGTTCATTACATTAATATGTTTACAATGAAATGGATATTATTAATCTCCTTTTTACGTTATTTTAACTATTCAGCTCAAATGGATACCAAAATCATCCAATGGAACATGTTCAAATATCCTTTTTTCTGTGTAACATACATTTGCACATCATTACTAGATGTTTATCACTTTTCTTCCTAACCAGCCTTCACTGTAAAAGGCATATTCACAATTATGTTGACCAGTTTCCATGGACTGTTTTTGGCCATTCAATGAATCGCCTGGCTCTCGCTCTCTCTGTGAGTGAGTGAACTGTCACAATTGACGTTGGGCGTATAAATTTTACATTTAACGAAAACGTAATCGAATTGGTTGCTGTATATGGACACTGACAGGCAGAGGAGCCATCCAACAATTCCAGCCAGTTAGCCATGGTTGCTTAGTTTTCTCCCTCACTCGGTGTGTGTGTGTGTGTGTGTGTGTGTGATGAAGACATCAGGCGAGGCGCACGGCAATTTGTGGGACGCCACAGAGACTGGGGGCCAGGAATGGGTTGCCAATTTGATGGCAGCAAGCGCGCAGAATGCATTTATCAAGCTGAATTGTTTGGCCATTGATGGACCTGAACCTGGACCCTGGTCTGATGATTATATGCATTCCCAGGCTCACATTATTAACTGTACGATGCGTGCAATGGGGCCACCTTGGTTGTAATAATCATGGGAGACCAGAAAATAATCAAATCCAATTCCAAGGGGACACATTTCGGGGTAACGTTTTCCAATCAGCATTAAAAATTTATCAAATCAAATTCAAATGCTGGCGAACATAAAAACGTGCGAGTCAAATGCAAAATAGTTGTAGGTGATGTATAAAAATCGCATGACAATCAAAGAACCTCCCCACCGATGCCTCCCCCCAAATTGATGGGGACTACGTGCTGTTTGCTTGCATGAAAAAAAAAAATATAAAAATTTGCATGTGAAAAGGTTTTTTTTGATTGTGCTCCCTTCCATCAAAATGTCGTTTGGCAGCGTAAAATTTAAATGGACTTGGAATCGATTAAAATGAAATCAAATCCATTGGCAAACCAATCGCAGCTTTGTTTGCCCTTCGAGCAAATGGGCAAATCATCGTCCTGCCAGCTGCGCTGCAAATCGTTTAAAACTCAAATTGACTTGTCAATATTTAATTAGGCCTACAAGATGCGGGCGGGCAGGGGACTTTGATGTCGTTGATTGGCTGCCTAAGGATTAGTTGGCGGTATTCTTTGTATGTCAAACACTTGAAAAAGCAATGTGGGGTTGGTATAAGATTTTTGATAGGCTTACATCAGGATTAGTTTGTACTTGTTTTTAGCTTTTTGATTTAAGATTTTTCAGACTTAAAAAAGTAATATTTTGTTTTGCTTGCATTTTTTTATCAAATCGGAATTAACTATTTCAACCTTCAAGAAAGTTCTAAAAATTTATTTTTAATTTGGATGGAATTTTGTGCTTGGATCAAGTATTTCGAACTTTTTTTGTACTTGATTCACGCAAAAAATACTTGATATTTTTCCTGTACTCACTAAGTAGATAAACTATCAATCAATCAATCGATGTGGCGAACATTATTAAACACACACATGAAATCTTCTCGCAATCAATGTCAAAAAACGCCTTAATACAATTAAAGGCTTTTGCCATATCACAGCACCAGAAGGACCTGCATTAAGAGGCTTAGTTTTTTCATGATTTCTTTTCCTTTTGCTCTGTTGTTGTTGTTGTTGGGCAGCAGACGCACTGCGTCCTTTGTCAAAAGTCACGTGAAAAAACGTGTCCCATTGACATTTAGCTTGATGAATGATCAAGAATGCTCAGAGTAAAATGGCCAAGGGGTTTGACTGACTGTTGACACGTGACTTGGGATTTGGGATTTGGGTGTGATGGCAATAATTTGATATTTAGTAAAAGACACAGCCACAGCACCAAGAGAATGAGTTATTTATGCACTCAAAATGCGATATGATGTGATAAAATTGTGTAATGAATTCATTTAGAATTGCTAACAAAGTACAACATTTAAACAAGTGAGAAAGTCGGTTAAGCCCGACTATAATATACTCTGTACCAGTTCAGTATGTTAACTTGTAAACTTTTTTTGCTCATAACTTAAGTATCGTTCATTCTATCCTTATCTTTCCTGCCACAAATCAATAAATAATATTGATTACTAAATATCTCTAGATGGTAAGAAACATCTATCTACGAAACTGTGGAAGATATGAGAATTTTTCCAAATTGCGGGGGCGTGGAAAAATGTAAAATAAACTTGATCTTCCTGCAAGTATAAGAAGTGTATGTCCCATATATGTCAAACCTTTATCTCTTACCATCTCTGAGATCTGTGAGTTCATACAGACTGACAGACGGACGGCTATATCGACTTTATAGGGTCGGAAATGATTCCTTCTACCTGGTACATACTTTTGCACAAACTAAATATACTCTGTGTATCTTTGGTACAGAGTATAAAAAACACGGCATTAGGTCCTTAAATTCACTGAGGGAAAAATGCTCTGGTATTTCAATATTTACACTTTGACTTTAACATTTTCACCATTGATTCAGCGTTAAATATGGAATTCGTAAATAAAAAGTGTGTACACTTTAATTTAAATATGAAAATATTAAATTTTTTTTTTTTATTTAAATTTTTAGTCCAATTTAATTTGTTCTGAATCAAGAGTAGGAATCCCCTATTGAAGCCACCACCAGTTGGACTCTAAAGAACACCGAATTATATTAAATGTTTCATTACTCTGCGGGGATTCGAGCTCGGGACCCTCGGTCTGAACACAATTGGAACCTCCTCTCTACCGGTTGCGCTATTGCGCGAGCTGGCGGAACGCCTTCTAAGATACTACTTGTATTAAATTGAATCTACTATCTGCCTAAGAACATCAGACCACTTGTAATTCTCAAGTTCGAATTCTCCGAATTGTTCATATAAATGGCGCAAAGAAAATTAGTTGATTAAATATGATTCTAATTGAATCAAAGTGCATATTAATTGAATTTTAATACAAAAATTGAATAGTAAAATCAAATATGATTGTTATAGTTTTTATTTAACTATGCCATTTTTCCCTGAGTGTTCTGATTCAAGGCACTTCTGGAGGCATAATAACCTCATACACAGTTTTTAAAATAAAGCCTAGGTTCGTGTTTTATGGATACTTTTGCACTTGCAACACACAGCGACAACAATTTTAACTTATTCTTTATGGCTCAAGATAAAATTCTACAAAAATCTAGCGTATACGGACAGGGTCAATGGGAATAAAATCTAAAATTTATTTTGTATTTGTTAGTATGAAATTTGGCTACTATCAAAGACACTACATATTATATATAGATACCGCATCTCATACAAACATTTTTATGTATTTTTTCTTGGGATTCAATGTCAGCTACCAAGAACAATCGTTTTTTCTTTCACATGCGTTGATATAGCCATGTCCGTCCGTCCGTTTCTATGCTATCTCCTTCGTCAGTTTTAAAGCAACCTTAACCAAACTTTGCGCGAAGCCTTTTGGTACAAATACGCTGCACATTTGTCCGAATCGGCCGGATCGGATGACTATATCATACAGCTGCTATAGGAACTATCGGTAGAAAAAGTAGTTTTAGTTACAAACAATTATTTGTCTTCAACGCAAGCGTCCCCAAACCTCGTATTTATAAGTTTTCAACGCTTTCACATAATTCCACCAAGTTTAATGAAAATCGGACAACTATATAGTATAGCAGCCATACACAGGATATGACTGAAAAAAAGTCTTAGTAGGAAAATCTTTTTTGTTTTCAATGCTATCGCTCCCAAACTTGTTACTGATCAATGTTATATGCTACCACACAATTCTGCCAAGTTTGATCTAAATCGTATTACTCTAGCATATAGCTGCCATAGGAATTATCGGTCGAAAAAGTAGTTCTAGTGACAAAAACTTTTTTGTTTTCAATGGTAGCGACTTTATACCTTCCAGTTGTGAATATTAACAGTTTCCACACAATTTAGGGGAGTTTGGTCCAAATTCAGATGAATATGTCGTATAGCCGCCATATAACAAACTGGCAAGCAAATGCTCAAAGTAGTGGCGCCATCAAACTGCAAGGGTATATAAACTTTGATCGAGCCGAAGTTAGCTTTCCTCAATTTTTTTTTTAATTTTGGTTCATGAGCCTGCGGCGGATATTTCTATTACTTCCCACAGTTAAGGGATATTTTTTCAGGGCTGCAAAACGGTTTTGAACCGGTTCGAACCCGGAATTCCGGCTTTTTTATTACTGTGAACTAAACCCTGAACCGAACCACGAGTCCGAAAATAAATGAACCCGAACCCGTTCCAAACCCAAGCTTTTAGTTCGGTTCAAAAAAAAAATTTCTTCGATTTGTTATTTTCTCCTTTTCGCACTCCCAATGGTTATTAACATATGTATACATTCATTCGTATGCGTAATTTATATTACATACACATAGACCACAATACTTCCAGTAAGAGATATTCATTTGTAATATACTACAATTTGTAGTCTACAAATTCAATGTAAACACCTATGTACATGGCACAATCTATTGAACGTTTTATTTTTCATTTTATACATATACATATGCGCCAATCTACCCAACCCGGTGCATGCTACAGCAGAAACAAGTCAGCCGAATACAAACAGAAGTGTGTGCCACACGCAGCATTGCCAATTTATCTATTTTTCCCACCAGATATAGCTACTTTGTAAGCTCGAAAGCCGGAATCTATTCAATTTTGACGGAGCCTGCAGTTCAAGCTAATTATTTGACATTATTTAGCTATTTTAAATTAATCTCTGTTAAGTTTTAGCATTTTTAACAGTCGATATTTGGTGGGAAAAACAGCTACATTGGCAACACAAGCCACGCGCCAAAAATTGGGAGCAAGGAAGAATCAAAACAGAAAGAGACAGAAAACACACAAGTCAGCACCCAAAAAACTTGCATTTCATTTCGTTTGAGAAGTTTTGACTGTGAAGATGTGACGCAATGACGACAAATTTAATATTTACGAAATTTACATACAATGTAAGCACTGATAAATCAGAATGTCACGAATACAAACTACATATGACCGACTGACATGCAGCAAATTTAATGCGACACCTTCAAAAGAAGACAAAGTCATTTTAGATCAAATCAGTGTGCTATAAAGTTCCAAGTGTGGCGAATAAACACCAAACGATGCTCAATTTCGTGAGTGAAAGACTGATTAGAGTGCATACGAGACAGCATAATCAATCGAACGGAAGATTTATACACTAGCAATGAAGGAAGTCCATATCCAGCAAACGAGCGCCAATCTCACGTCAATGATAATCTACGTCTTACAGTCTTACAATGTATTTATGCGTCAGGTGTATACCTATTGTATTGAACTTTTGTATATAGTGGGTAAAACGTACAACGAACTAAGGTTCGAACCAAAGCCAAAGCCAAAAAACTTCGAACGTCAAATTTCCGAACCTTAACCGTCGATAAATTTTGGTTCGAACCTGCAAACCGAAGGTTCCGAAAAATTGTTTGGGTTTGCAGCCCTGTATTTTTTTAATTTATACACCCCCAGATGTCCATGATACCAAGATTAACAAAATAATACCCCTCGAACAATTTCGGTTTTTGCTATTCATTTCGCTCAGATCGCCCAATTTTCATTATACCGTGAAGGTATGGACCAAAAACTATTAAACCTAGTATGCAAAATGGTATATCTTCGTTGAAGAAAATCGTAGAATTGTTTGGTATAATATTTTTAGTCCTTAGAAATAGTACTACACAATATTATCAAAGAGAGTCAAAACATGGTATAGCTACTTTACAAAACGAGACTAAAAAGGTCCAAAATTTGGATTCTAAGCATTTTTAAGACCAAATTTCCTAAAATCTAGACGTGATGGACCATTTTCGAAAACAGATTCGTGTTCAGCAAACGAAAATCATATCTATATCTATACATACTTATTTCCAATTCAAATCACCACCCACTCTTCAATATACTGGACCTTGTTGTTTAGTGTAATTCTCAAAACCTTTGTTACACATTCATAGTTGCTTGGACTAACAACATATGGATATCAAGTCTATAGGGAAATCCATCATTTTAAAGGTAAAGGAAACCGTGCGTGAGTTTTACTTGCAGCTGGTTCGGCAAATTCGTGCAAACTCGAATTGGATTCAGTTTCAAAAATAACGCTTTGCATGGGGCTGTGTACGAGTACCGATCCCCATTATGTGTGGTTTGTTAAATACTTTGAAATATAGAGAAGTAACTGATCTTAGAGTGTGATTTTTTAATTTAAACAATAAAAATATTGACTATTTGGAATTTACAATGTAAAGAAATATTTACAAGATGTGGCAATAAGGAATAAAAGCAAAAGTGTGTTTTCCGTATTTTTTACGAAGCAATTATTACCTTTAATGGCCGATTTCACAGCTTCTACAAAGCACTAATTATCAAATATGTAAACTAGCAAGTAACAGAGCAAATTCTAAGTTTATCTGGCAAATAACAGCTACATAGGAGATGAGAAATCGGCCCTTAATGAGTATGTGAAAAAAGTGTTTGGTCTTAAGTGGAAAATTTTTACATATTGAAAGAGTTATTTCTTTAAGTATACTGATATAAGTCTTTTTGATAAGATCAAGTTGTTTTTTTTACCTATTCAGACTTCTCAAGACTTATGTTGTTTAGTTTTACCGTTTTATCTTTGTAACCAGTCATCCGATTAGTGTGAAATTGGGACACAATATAGAATTAAAACCGAGGAAGCCATTGGTATTAAAATCTCAAATTTAACATAACTCGAGTTATGCTGTTATGCCTTATTGTCATAGAAATTAAGTAATATATGAAATATTTTTTGGGTTTATTTGTACGGTTAAAAATACTGAAGAAATGAAATGGATGTATAATTTAACGATTTTGTGAACGAGTTATTTTTTATTTTATTAAATGCAAATATAACAAGAATAAGGGAATACAATTTTTAAGGATCTTTTTTATTAAAAATGGCTCTTTTTTGAAATGTTTTTGGTGTAGTCTAATTTTGTCAAGTGGCAACCGTGTTTGGGGGATATGTACGAAACGAAAACGGACTTATCGCCCAAATTTATTTTGGGCGATAAGTCCTTGTGTCCTTATGTAATGCCACGCTTCGCTTTATTTAGACCAGGGCTCCCCAAAAAGAGAGAACAGAAAATGTGAGAATGTCTTTTGGTATTGTTTCTCGGCAATATACGGTCGGGGAAGGTCTTGTAACGCTGACTGCAACTGATCTTCAGACATTCAGTAAGGAATATCTTCTCCAAGCATTTGGCTCTTATGCATGTGAATTACCGAATGGGTTAGGCCCCCTGGGGCTATGGCTGGGGAGCTTTTGATTTAGACATGGATTTCAGTACTGAACTCATGGGTAGGATTGAAACGAGTAATTAAAATTTTTCAGGTCTAAATTCTGCACTGATAAATTCTGTACTGTAATGTTAAGCTGCAGGGTACCCATAAAATTTCGGCTCTATTAAAATACAACTTTTCCACCAAATGGATCAATGTACAGTCAACCGTCTTAATTTTAAGCAATTATTGAGTTTAGCGGGAAATCAACACTGGTCTCTATTTTGCCATGTCTTCATTCTTTGTCACCTTTCGCTTACAAATGAAGCATTTTAAAATTCATTTTCTTTGTTAACAACTTTATAAGATGCTAACTAAGCTCAAGTCACATCCGTATTCATTAGCTTCTCAATCCATAAAATCTTTCGCATCAACTTTGATTTACACTTCGATTTTTTTTGCAATAGTAAACGGAAATTTCGCACAACGCAAAACTTTTTGTTTCCTGTTGTTGTCAATAAACTAATTCGTTTGTCATTTTCCGTTTACATAAGAATAACATGAGCAGCCAACCGCAGCAGCCACAAAATGGCGAGCATGTAAGGACAAAGTTTTTGCCTGAGGGCCTTGTGGTTTGCCGGGGTGCTTGTTGGTTGGTTGGTTGGTTTTTATCTCATTTCAAGTTGTGACATAATGCAAAAAATGTACGAAAACATATTGAAAGCTCAACCTCAACGCCTCCCCGTCACAAGAAAAGTGGATGTGGGTTATTATTGGTGTGGGCGTTATTTTATACACTTGTGATGTGTCAATTTTGTAGTGCGGCTCATAAAAATGGCAGACATGCGTCAAGCCTATGAAAATGTTGTTGTTGTTGCGGCGATTTACATTAATTTGCAATTTTTCAAGCTGTGCACTCCACACTTCAATTTTATGTGGATATATGTGAGAGTGTGTGTGTGTGTATTTGTGTGGGTGAATCATAAAACCGCAGTGAACATTTTATTATGCAAATTATATCATGAGCAATGGAAAGGATCAAGTTGAGTATATTTAACGGCTGGCGTTGATGAAACGGAAGCTGTATCCCTAGCATGCCTGAAGTTTTATTAAAAAAAAAAACCAAGTTAGGAAGTCGGTCAAGTCCGACTGTGGCATACCCTTTTCACGAATCGACCAAAAATTAACTTCTTCAATTACGTCCAATTTCTTAAAGTTTCTCATAAAAACGCTTAAAGCATTTGATGACCCTCCGCGTCTGTATTCTTTAAATAACGACCAACAACTTTACAAATACAAGGCCTACTTGGCTCTTGTCACTGATTTCAATTTACCAAGATTTTTAATCCTTAAACCAACTTTAAATAAGAATTTACTTCTCAGATTGGGAAATATTGAACTTTTTCTTAGTTTCAGTACAAAATACTTCATTTTTACTGAGGTAAACTTTATGGCAGCGTTGCATTAGCGTATTGGCGCCAAAGTTCACAAGCAGACAGCGCAACAAATGTGATTGCCTCGCTTCGAAGTGAGTTAAAACAATATTAATCATGCGTACCGGCAACAGCGCGCTCGAGTAGACGGCGCAACAAATGCAGTGCGTGCGATCAAAACTCGCTGATAAAGTCTTAGTATAGGATGCTTTTTATACAGGGTATAAAGCACCAGCGGAAAACCTTTTTTGGGTATCCTTTAGCTGCCAACAGGTTTCAAGTGGCTGCGATTTGCATTTGCAATAACATTTGCCTGCCAGCAAAATGTTAATTTAGTCCACGATGCGTTGACATCGCAGATATATCAGTCACTCACAGACTTCAAGAAGTCTGCATCGAAGGAGACGTTCGTATGCTTGTTGGATGTGGTGAGGCTGCTTGTCATAAGGTGATCAGGTCTTCGCCTGACATTTCAATTTGCAACCAAGACGAAACCATCGACATGGCGACTTGGCGA
The DNA here is from genome assembly GCA_037044535.1 of Lordiphosa magnipectinata. Lineage (NCBI taxonomy): Eukaryota > Metazoa > Arthropoda > Insecta > Diptera > Drosophilidae > Lordiphosa > Lordiphosa magnipectinata. Next base: position 28,397 of record JBAMBO010000836.1, read on the forward strand.
CAGGACAACATTCGCAAGACATGCAAATATGCAAATCACCATTTGCTGACAATTTCATGCGAAATCAAATATTCTGCATTCTGCAGACTTCAGTCTGTTTCCTGCTCTTCTCACGAATTTTTGTTAATTTATATTTGCCGCGTGCCGCGTGCACCAAATCGCTTTAAGGCAACAAGGCAATTACAAAAGGTTACTGTAATCCTCTCGGACAGAGAGCTGCGCCTGCTCCCTGTCATAGTTACAAGCGCTAAGCCGCTTAGCATTGTTGACTTTCACATAGAAGAGGCACATCATCACTTAGGGGTGGAATTCGGTTGCCATGCCCAGGCCCTGATCTTTGGCTGCTGTTAAGGTGGTGTTTGTTGTTTTGTGTCTCGCTTTTTGCCGAACTTCTAGCTCTGAGGCTGATGTGTGATTAGCCTATTAGCCAAACAACAGACTGAAAATGAAAATGAAAAAGAAAAAAAACACCCAAGTGTAATGGCAAACTCATGATGAGAAAGGTAAATATTGAATGTGATGAGCAGGCGAGCAGAAGTGGAGGCTGTCATCTGAACAAGAAACAGGACCAATTAATGTAAATGCCCGCAAGGACTTAGTTAATAATAAAAAAATTCAATAAAATAAGCGTGGGATATGTTGTCGATCAGATTTTAAGAAAAACTTAAGCTAGAAATTTTGATGGGTCGTTGGTTTTTTGATTTGTTGATAGGTTCCTTATTGCAGTGCAAAATCTAAGACATTTTATGAAACATTTCCTGCTTTAAATTAAAGGACCTGAAACCAAATCTCAATTCCCCCAATATAAAATAAATTTTAATAAAATTTAAAATTTTCATAATTTTGGTATTACAAAACAATATTTATCTGGATTGGAAAACTTCGGACCTATGATAAACCGATTTGAACTGTCAAGGGGAAGAACACTTCTCACTGAATGTCCCGCTTTCAGAAAAAGAAAAATAGTACTATTGGTCAACCATTGGTTGGTATTGTTCTTCTGAGAATTCTTGTCTAATCACAGTGGTTCATTCTAGGGATGTCGAAAATATCGATATTTTTGCCCAAAATGACAAATATCATTATGGCATATTTTTCCGAGGCGATATATCGGAAATCCAATATTTTTTGGTGATATTTTTCGGTGATAGTTTTGCTTTAGAGTTCGGTCACACTGTTGCGAATAACTGTTTCTTGTGCTCTGGGCATGTAAAGCAAATTGTTTAAAAGTTATTTTATTAAAGTTGATGCACACAAAATCGCGTTGCAAACTGTGCAATAAACTTGTAAAGACCAGTGGCAACTCAAGAAATATAAAGGCGCGCTTAAAAGCAAAGCATAGAAATACTTATCTGAAATGTAGCCCATCTTCAGAAACGCTAAATGTAAGGATGTCCGCACACGGCTCGTATCGTCATCGTAGCAATTTCACGAACAAAAGGCCTAAAATTTCAGGACGCTCTGATGTCGCAGACTGGATTTGGAAGGGAAAACAACATGCTTGCAACATGGCGACTATCGTCAAGTCGCCCAATGTCATGCTTTACGTATGTTGTTCTCCCTTCAATCAAATCAAATTTTAGGCCTTTTGTACGTATAAATATGTATGTATAAATGATATTGACATCTTGGAATTTGTGGGAATTTTAATTTACAATTGATTACGCAGGAACGGGACCCTATTAAGTTGTGGATGGAAGAAAAAGACGCATTGCCAGTGCTTCCTGACTTGGCATTGTCATATCTTATTATACCGGGAAGCTCCGTGCCATCGGAACGCTTGGCTTCGGCTGCAAAAAGTGTGGTTTCTGACACCAGAAGCCGCATGACTTACATTTCGTAGATTTAACTAAATAAGTTTTTCTTATGCTTTGTAGTTCGAATGTTCTATTTTGAAAGATGATGAATTTAAAAAGTAAACAGATCTTTCGTTCCATAAATTTAAATTCATGACTAAGTTGGCAGAACTTTTTATGTTATAAATTAAATAATAAATAAATATATTTTGTTAATTTAATAAATATACATTAAATCTACATTTTTAAGCGGAGTCAGAATGTAGTTCATATTACGCGTCAAATGAAGCCTCAATTATCGATTAATATCGATAAAATCGATATTTTTTACACCAGAATATTTATATCGAAATGATACTTTTTCTATATCGTCAAAAATATCGATATATAGATATTTTTGAAATATTCGACAGCCCTAGTTCATTCAGAACACTTAGAAAACCCGAACTGAGCAGACGTTCGATTTCAATTTTTTCGTCTTTACAAAGTGCTTATGGATCCTTGGCCCTTTATCTGTGAGTGAGTCCATCCTCTCTATTGTTTAAAGGCTCGGCATCGAACCTTTTTGCGAAGCTGTACTTCTCCCCGTTTCTGTCTTGTGGTTAGCTTCGCCCGTTGAACCGTCCATTTTGCGTCATCTAAACGATTGAACAAGTATGCTGTCATTATTGAACCACAGGAGATGGTGGACCAAAAGTGCCCGAGGTCTATCAGCAAGCTGCACAATTGTTTTTGGAAAACACTTGTCCAATGTGTAATAAACAAACAATTTCGTCTTTCTTAGCCCTCTTTTTTGCCTTAGACTGGAGGTGGCTCATACTCGGTGGGTCTATAAGACAAAAAACAACTTCTATTTTATATTCAGATTCAAAGTAGGTAGATCGATAATTTCCAAAACATCAAAATAGATAATCTATAGCAGTGGTGTCCAAACTTAGACAATCAAGCATTGCGCTTGTGTGCGTAGCAGCGAAACACGAACAACGCTCAACATAAGCAACAAACGAACGAATAAATGCCTCGCGAGAGAACAAAAAACCCAACACGCGCATCGTGATAGAGCAAGCCGCCGAGAGAGCTATTTATAGAACACACGTATTCTCTCTCTCTATACCAGGGGCCGGCATAGAACACATGCTCATTTTGGCGTTGCGTGTGTGTGTTTGTTCCGGTGCAGGCCACATGGAAAGGACAAAAAAGAATGCTTCTGTTGGTGAGCAAGAGAGCTCTCTCCAGACTACGATTCAGTGTTTACCGATTCACACAATCATGAGTTCGTCTAGCGTTTGCGTAAAAACACAACTGACTTCGGCTCCTGGTAGCTATGGCTGGACGGCTCTGGCTTAGCCACGCTAGAGCGCGCTTATTTGGCACTTCTTTGTTGTTGCAAAGGAGAGCAGTATAAGCTCTTATACTGTCGGTGTGTCGACGTCGCTGCAGCAGAGCGGTGCACTTTAGATAGGGACGTGCCGGACATTGCGCTATACGTGTGTCGTCTGCGAGGCCGGCAGAATTATGAGTTCCTATCCCATGGGATAGGCATTTGGCATCTTGGACACCACTGATCTATAGATACCCGATGACTAAATCAACTCGGCTGTTGATGCTGATCAGGAATATATAAGCTTTATAGGGTCGGAAATGATTACATACCTTTGGTGCAGTGTATACAAATAGAGGAAAGCTAGCTTCGACTCGGACGAAGTTTAAAATCGTTTCTATGTCAAGTATATGCTATTGTCTTTTGATTCGGATCAGATCTAGCTGAATTATGTGGAAGCATATGTTATAATATACACTTGTATATATATATATATATATCGTTTGGAAGCGAAAGCATTAAAAACAAAAAGTTGTTTTTTTTAGACCTATGTCTTCTATGGCACCAATAACATATAGTTGTCCTATTTTTATAAAACTTGATGGAATTATGAAAAAGCATAGAAAATAAATATATACGAGTTTTAAGGACGTTTTCATTGATAACAACAAACATTTTCTCACTAAAACTAGTTTTTCGACCTATCGTTTCTAATGCAATATGTTAACATTAATGTGAAAGCTCTGTTAATTACCATTAGGGAATGCTATTAAACATTTCTTCCCGCTTTCTACGCTTCAGATTTTTTGTAGCAGCGCCCCCCTATCTGAAGAGTATACAACAGTGCTCTGCGGCAGCGACGTCGACATACGAGCGAGTAAGATACGAGTAAGATAACAACTGTAGTTTCTATCTACAATTTTCTTATATCTCTTTTATTCAATAAATTTCTTTTATTATATAATTTCCCCTTTAGGACTAACCAAAATGGGTGAAGTGACGTAAGATATGCGACATGGCTGCAGGATTATCAGCAGGTATTTTATGTCCGGCCCGAATCACCCAGAACATGCTAAATTTTCCGGCCGTCTTCTCATAACCCTCTAGTACGCGATTCACATTCATGGCCTTGCGTGGAGCAGCCAAATATGACTTCTTATCGTCCCATTCCATGTCCGCAATCCAATTAAAGGCGCCCGGAGTGGCACAAATCAAATCCCAACCACCTGAAAATACTCCCACCTTGACTGTGGTGTTGTTCAGCAGTTCACTCACTAAACATAGGAAAACAGCGATCTGTCATATGGCTAAACTTAACGAAGGTCTTTGACTTACCTAAGTGCACCACGGGTTTCATGAAGTCACCCCTTAACTTGGAAAATGTTGTATTACGCTGAGCACCCCACTTAACACCGGTGGTGATATTCAAAGCTTTGGTTACTCGGCCCAGCATCAATTCCGTCAGCAACTTCTCGCGATCCTCATCAAAGTCGTGATACACCGGAGTGCGGTACATATAGTCTACAAATCAATGATTTTTGCTTTAAAATAATGCTCCATTCAATTTCTAGGTTGACTTACCCCCAACCCGTGTGGGTGTCGCCACATTATAGAAATCCACACCCTTCGTTTCGCGCAATACTACCATTTGCGTGGCTCTCCATAGGGCTGTAGCCTGTGCCCATTTCCCTGTATCCACATAGTTTTTGGTCTTCAATGCCGAAGCTTTAATCAAGTCGTGCCCATCCTGATCAACAAAACCCAACTGTAGCAGATACGGAGCCCAAGAAAGCACCGAATCAATGGGCGAGGTCCAGGGAGCTCCCAAAGCCACCGACTTGAAATTACTCTCAATCTCACCGCGTTGAATGGCATAGTACAGCTCCAAGGCGAACTCTGGAGCCATTTTACCGCCATAGCTTTGGCAAAAGATGTGCAGGGGAACAGTCGTAAACTCTGGATGCAGCTTATAGAAACCCTTAATGAATTCCACCAAATCCAAGGCTATCTGTTTGTTAGTTGTGGTTAAATAGGAAGAGTCATCCACATAGCTGAAACCACTGCCAACGGGATTATCAATGAAAATGACATTCATGTCCTTAACCCAAGTCCAATCGCGATAGCTGCCATCGAGTTTCAGTGGACCCAACTCTTCAAAGTTGCCAAAGGCAGTCGAAGAGCTACCGGGACCACCTTGCAACCAAATGGCCAGTGGACGTTCTGTGTAGCTGGACACGTTGGCAGTGGTATAGTACAGCCAATAGAACATATGTGCTCCAGTGCGTACATCCACAAAGCCCCAGTCCTGTTCACCCTCGCCATAACCCTTACGTGCTGCGGAAAGGAAGTTAAATGGGAAGAAGTATTTAAGGGCCACAAAATGTTGTTTTGTGACGTACCGTCCACAGAACCAAAGCTGAAGAGAGCGAGAAGCGCTATGGCGCCGATTAGTAAACGAAACATTTTCCACCTTCGACGACCAAAATGAACTCGCTTAGCTGTATCTTCGGAGCTTTATTTATACAGTTTTAGCTTATGTCATAAATTCAGAAAAACTATTAAAGCGGGTTTAAAAAATACCAAAGAAAATTGCATTGCCCTTATCTAAAATTGATTTCAATTGGGATTTTCAAGAATGTACTACTTAAATGAGTCTCAGTACTTTTTGAATTACGTTTAACCAAAGTTAGTGAAATTGCGCCTCAGCCTACCAGCGGAGTCCAACGCATCAGCAAGTGAGGAAAAAGACCGTCTTGCTATATATGAGAGCGTAAGTAAAAGTTGGCATTGAAAGACCCTGATTTCGATATACCCGTTACTCAGGGAAAGAAATGTTTAATAGCCCTTTTATGTTCCTGAGGGGGGAAAGCCAAAAAGCTATGTAAATTTATGCAAAAACAAATGTAAGGTTTAAATTTGAGATCAATATCCGTTTCTCGTAAAGAAAAAAGGTTAAAAAAGGTATACTAAAGTCGTGCAAATGTGTGCAACAGTCAGAAGGAAACATTTCTTACCATATAAAGTTTTTATACGTACATTTTTGTTCAGCATCAGCAGCCGATTCGATATAGCCATGTCCGCTATCCGTCCCTTTGTCCGTCTGTATGAACACCAAGATCTCGGAAACTACTAGTGCTAGAGCAACAATGTTTTAAATGTGGACTCTTTTTGTCTGCATGCAGATTATGTTTGTTTCATAATAAACAAGTAAGAAAGTCAGCCCGACTCTGATATACTTTTTACCTCTCCTTGATCAATTTAATATAAAGCGTAAGTCCATAAAGTGTGTGAAATGCAGCCCATCGCCGTTTACACTCGACTATCGTTCATCCGAACTTCATCATCCCATTGGCGAATCGATAAATAATGCTGATTACTAAATATGCGTAAAAGGTATGAACCATCTATCTGCAAAACTGTGGGAGATTTGACGTTTTTTCCAATTTGTGGAGGCGGGAGGGGGAGTGGCAAATATTGAAAATAAACTTGATTTTTGAGCTTGCAAGCATAAAAACAAGTCTAACCTCTATCTCTTACCGTCTCTGAGATCTCTTCGTTCACACGCACAGACGGACATGGCTATATCGACTCGGCTGTTGATGCTGATCATGAATTTATATACCTTTTGGGTCGGAAATGATTTTTTCTCCCTGTGACATACTTTTGCACGAACTTAATAAAATTTTTGTGTACATTTGGTACAGAGTATAAGAATGTTAAATAACTTCCACAAAAGATAACAAATTTTAAACACAATATTCGCAATATTTATAAATTTTGAAACTTTTATAAAGATTGCATAACATAAAGCGAAGTTATAAAAAAAACCTAGATAATTTTTCGGTTAAACGTAATTAAAATAGTACTGAGACTCATTTAAGTAGAACATTCTTGAAAGCCCCAATTGAAATCAATTTTAGATAAGGGCAATGGAATCTTCTTTGGTATTTTTGAAACCCGCTTTAATAGTTTTTCTGAATTTATGACATAAGCTAAAACTGTATAAATAAAGCTCCGAAGATACAGCTAAGCGAGTTCATTTTGGTCGTCGAAGGTGGAAAATGTTTCGTTTACTAATCGGCGCCATAGCGCTTCTCGCTCTCTTCAGCTTTGGTTCTGTGGACGGTACGTCACAAAACAACATTTTGTGGCCCTTAAATACTTCTTCCCATTTAACTTCCTTTCCGCAGCACGTCAGGGTTATGGCGAGGGTGAACAGGACTGGGGCTTTGTGGATGTACGCACTGGAGCACATATGTTCTATTGGCTGTACTATACCACTGCCAACGTGTCCAGCTACACAGAACGTCCACTGGCCATTTGGTTGCAAGGTGGTCCCGGTGGCTCTTCGACTGCCTTTGGCAACTTTGAAGAGTTGGGTCCACTGAAACTCGATGGCAGCTATCGCGATTGGACTTGGGTTAGGGACATGAATGTCATTTTCATTGATAATCCCGTTGGCAGTGGTTTCAGCTATGTGGATGACTCTTCCTATTTAACCACAACTAACAAACAAATAGCCTTGGATTTGGTGGAATTCATGAAGGGTTTCTATAAGCTGCATCCAGAGTTTTCGACTGTTCCCCTGCACATCTTTTGCCAAAGCTATGGCGGAAAAATGGCTCCAGAGTTTGCCTTGGAGCTGTACTATGCCATTCAACGGGGTGAGATTGAGAGTAATTTCAAGTCGGTGGCTTTGGGAGCTCCTTGGACCTCGCCCATTGATTCGGTGCTCTCTTGGGCTCCGTATCTGCTACAGTTGGGCATTGTTGATCAGGATGGTCACGACTTGATTGAAGCTTCGGCATTGAAGACCAAAAACTATGTGGATAGAGGGAAATGGGCAGAGGCTACAGGCCAATGTAGTCAAACGCAATCGGTCGTGTCTCTCGAAACGAAGGGTGTGGATTTATATAATGTGGCGACACCCACACGGGTTAAGGGTAAGTCAACCTAGTAATTGAATGGAGCATTATTTTAAAGCAAAAACCATTGTTTTGCAGACTTTATGTACCGCACTCCGGTGTACCACGACTTTGATGAGGATCGCGATAAGTTGCTGACGGAATTGATGCTGGGCCAAGTAACCAAAGCTTTAAATATCACCACCGGTATTAAGTGGGGTGCTCAGAAGGTTACAACATATTCCAAGTTATGGGGTGACATCATGAAACCCGTGGTGCACGTAGGTAAGTCAAAGACCTTCGATACGCGTAGCCATTTGAAAGATTTCTGTATTACTATGTTTAGTTAGTGAACTGCTGAACAACACCACAGTCAAGGTGGGAGTAATTTCAGGTGGTTGGGATATGATTTGTGCTACTCCGGGCGCCGTTAATTGGATTGCGGACATGGAATGGGACGACAAGAAGTCATATTTGGCTGCTCCACGCAAGGCCATCAGTGTGAATCGCGTACTAGAGGGCTATGAGAAGACGGCCGGAAAATTCAGCATGTTCTGGGTGATTCGGGCCGGACATAAAATACCTGCTGATAATCCTGCAGCCATGTCGCATATATTGCGTCACTTCACCCATTTTGGTTAGTCCTAAAGGGGAAAAAAATTATATAATAAAAGAAAATTGAATAAAAGAGATATAAGAAAATTGTAGATAGAAACTACAGCTGTTATTTTACCGCTACAAAAACTCGAAAACGTAAGTTAAAGTCGGGCCGACGTCATTATACCCTTTACACAGGGGAAGACATGTTTAACAGCCTTCCCTTATGGCAATTAATAGAGCTTTAACATTAATGTTAACACATTGCCATAGCAACAAACGCTCGAAAACTAGCTTTAGAGAGAACATTTTTTTTGTTTCCATAAAAACGTCCTTTACATGTTTTCAATGCTTTTTCATATTTCCATCAAGCTTTATAAAAATCGGACAACTGTACGGTATAGCTGCAGATAGAAGAGATAGGTCTTAAAAAAATGTCTTAGCAAAAAAACCTTTTTGTTTATAATGCTATCGCTTCCAAACTTGATATATATTTATATTCTATGCTTCCACATAGTTCTGCTAAGTTTGATCCAAATCGGAAGACAATAGCATCTAGCTGACATAGGAACGATCGGTCGATAAAGTATTTAAACTTCGGCCGAGCCTCAATTTTTATACTCTGTACCAAAGGTATGTAGCAGGGAGAAGAAATCATTCCTGACCCAATAAAGTTTATAGCCATGCTTTAGCCATGTTGATCTGTCCTACCCATCCTATCAGAGATGGTAAGAGATGGAGGTTGACAAGTTTCTGACAAAAGCTTCTTATACTTGCAGGCAGATCAAGTTAATTTATAAAATTTTTGCACGCCCCCTTCCACCCCCACAGAAAAACGATATATCTCCCACAGTTTTGTAGATAGCTGTTTCGTATCTTTTGGAGCTACTTAGTAATCAAGATTACTGATCTATCTGCCAAAGAAATGATAAAGAGCAGATGAACGATACTCAGGTTATGAACAAAAAAATGTTCGCTTGCGCAGCGCAGTAGCAGCACTGCTTATAGCTGCAACTGCAGGTCCAGAGCATATTACAGTTGGGCTTGACCGACTTTCTTCCATTTTAATACCCTTGCAAAGGGTATTATAATTTTGCCCAGAAGTTTGCAACGCATCGAAATATTCATTTCCGACCCCATAAACTTTATATATTCTTGATGCGACGAGGTGAGTCGATTGAGCTTTGTCCGTCCGTCTGTCCGTCCGTCCGTCTGTCCGTCTGTCCGACTGTCTGTTTCTACGCAAACTAGTCTCTCAGTTTTAAAGCTTTCGAGCTGAAATTTTGCACAGAGTCTTCTTTTTACTGCACGCTGCTAATATGTCGGAACGGCCCGGATCGGATGACTATATCTTAAAGCTGCCATAGGAACCATCGGTCGGAATATGGGTCTTAGTGAGAAAAACTTTTTTCTTTTCACTCTTAGCGTCCTCAAGCTCGGCTATTATTAATATTATATGCTTTCAAACAGATTTGCAAATTTTGGTCAAATTCGGATGACTATATCTTAAGGCTGCCATAGGACCGATCGGTCGAAAAATGGGTCTTAGTGAGAAAAACTTTTTTGTTTGCAATTTTATCATTCTTAAACTCGGCGATTGTTAATTTGATATGTTTTCAAAAAGATTCGCAAAATTTGGTTTGGTTTATCTGTCGGAAAAAGAGTTTTAGTTACAAAAATTTTTGATTTTTATTTAAAGCCGGGTATCCAGCGCCGCGGAAACTAAAAATTCCTGGCAAACTTCATATAAAAAAAACTGTGCCAGGAATTTTAAGTTTACCTTTTCGTTGCTTGAGTATCCAGCAACATGAACGAAACCCACAGTTTCTTATCGATAGTTGGCCTATTGATAGCGCATGTGGATCGAGAGAACAGCTGATACACAGCTCAGGAATATATTGTTTACAATTATTTTGGACGTGATGACCGAAAATTTGGGGGAATGCATCTTTGTTTTTGTTATGCTGGGGAACCAGCAGAGTGCAGAGATTGGTAGGGGATGTAGCCAAGGGGACACTTATGCCAAATTGCTGAGGCGGCCTGAGAGATGCCCTCCATGGACACAAAGGTCGATGGGATGTCGTAGGTTGAGCCTGTTTGTCGCCAGATCAGATGCAAGTCTATGCTAGGGGACCACCAGTCGGTCAGAATGCATACATATTTAATTGGGCTCATTTTGGCAAGAGTCCAAATCGTGGTATTTGTTGTATGCACACATTCCAGGTACCTCACTTAGAAGACTCTAGTTTATTGAGGTTAGTGGAGCATGCCGTACCCCATACCGGGATCCCCTGGTCCAGGAAAGCAAGATGATCAAGGATTTTGGATCGCAACGAAATACCACTACGAGGCTGCAACCGTAGCTGTTGCCCGAGTCACATAGACTTTCCTGGTCAAGCGGCGGTCCAGAGACAAGCCAAGGTATTTAACCGCGGTATCCGTATATGGGAATCTTGATCCTAGAAGTCGCACTCGAGCCACTTTTGCGGGTCTCATAGCGATCGTGTTGACTCTTTGAACGATTAACGGGTATGTTCCAGCTTTTCGCCCATCGACCAAAGCCAAGGTACTGATCTGCCCTCTGAGTTGACAAAATCCTTAATATTAATGTGAATGTATTTATAGTATTTGATTGGCGACCAACCGTGAAGTCATACTACTTTGGAGATTATAGCATTTTAAAGTTGTGCAGATAACAACATGCTGCATTAATGATTTGCGCCATCCGGGCAAAGTGTCATGCTCAGCCATCGGCCTATCATCCTCTAGTATAGCATTAAGTAGCACCTACTTCGCGATGCATGCTTCCCCGGAAAATATAATTTTTTTTCTCTACATTTATTTAATTTCAAATAATTAACAGTGTTAACAGCTGATTAATCAGAGTGACCTTACACCTTTTAGGTGCATGGTCACCCTGCTTTAGTTATGTTCCACACACACAAGAAATAATTAGCAAATTCCTGGCAGGAATTTTCCGCAGTGCTGGATACAAGCCTTAAGCGTTCATAAACTGTGACGTTTGCATTTTTTTTTGCAAGGGTATATAAACTTCGGCATAGACGAAGTTAGCTTGGCTTTCTTCTTTTTTTTTTAAATTAAAAAACGAAAAAGTTAAAAAAGTTTCCAACTTTTATTTGGGTTATTAAAATCTTATGAAATTGTCAAATTAGAGGAGAATTCAAAAGGATCAAGCTGAAAGGGTAGAATAATCTCTGGTCAAAATTAATTACAGACTTGAAACCTTCTCCATTTTAATTTAAAGCAGTGGTCGGCAATATGAGCAGAGAAGCTACTACTGGCAACTGCGAAAGACAAGGATTTTGTTTGTTGGTTCAATTTTTTTTTTGCTTATATGTAGGGATTTAAAGCTCGTTGTTTGAATGTGTTCAAATCATTTACAACTATTCTTTGCTAACTCAAAAAAACTGCTGAAACTCTGCCGACGACTTTGCTCACTGGCTCAAAGTAAAAATTAAGGAATTAAAATTATGTCATTTTCCAGATCACCTGCGTACCTTGATTTTATTTTACCATCCAATGATTTTACTTTAGCTTATTAGCCAGACTTAGCTTGAAGTCGAAGAAGGCATATTCTTCTATCTCTCATAAATCACTCACAATCGATACCAATTTATATTTATGTGCAAGTATTTAAAAAGCTAAGCCCCTTTTGGCCTGGACTTCTTCGGCGATCGCTTCGATACGGTTCAAGTCCCCGCTTGTTGCATTGTTTTCAAGCGGCTTATTGACGAAAATTTCAGAAATTTTAATTTAAAATATTTCTTTGAATGCTAAATTGTTGACTCTTTGCACCCGCAGGCCCGTGGGCCCAAAGAAAGAAAAACCAGCTAAGCAAACTCCACGACAAAACGACACACACACAAAAGAACAAAAGCGCGCGACAAACAAACCCAAAAGCAAATAAACACACAGTAAACCGAATGGGTGCATAGAGAAGAAGAAGGAGGAGGAGGCGGCTGGAGCGGATCAGCAGCGGGGGAGGGGTTGGCATGGAGAGGGTGAGGCTCAAGCGGCCTCAAGCACATTCGACAGTCTGCCAAGGATCGTGTCGCTCGTTTGTTTCTGCTGAAAATCTTAAAATTCTCGCAATTTCATGTTCGTTAAATTTTGATGTTGCAAATAAATTGAATTGTTAAACGTGCAACTTCGAATGTTGTCGTTGCCCCGTTGTTGTTGTTGTTGTTGTTGTTGCTGTTGCGGATTGCAGGCGCATATTTAAACAAATGATGGCCAGATTTGGCTGCTCTTGCAGCAACTGCTGTGTTGCACCGAAAGATGGACATCTCGGTGTTCTATGAGAGACAAAGTTTTGTCGCGTACGAGGGTTGATTGAAATGTTTTTGCACTTACAGGATCGAAATTCTAACAATGCACCAATTCTTGATGAATCGTTGTACAGACAGACCAGTTTTGAGATCGATCAAAATTGGACTTGTGCAGGTAAGTAGTTTATATAATATTATATATGGAGAACTTATTTGTTTTTATGGATATTATTAACAAAGTTTAAAGAGCACTGAATAATCTGGGGACTGATTTCTCATGGACCACAGACATCATTGGGGTTGTCAACATTCTCAACTCTTCTATAAAACGCAGCAGTAAATCAACTTCTACCCACGTTCAAAGATGTTGTTTGCTACCTGGTCAATATAGCCAATATTTTCAATATTAATAAAGAGTCGCTCAGCCTAAGCAACAATACCAAACATCTTGGCTTAAAACATGACAGGAAGCTTGATGGGAAACATGGCTGGCTATGAAGAAGGCATCAAATCTGCTGAGTATCATTAAAGTCTGGCTTATGTCTTAAACATATGTCATTGGTGCACTGAGAACGCTACCAGGAGACGTTCTCCCCATTGATGAACAGATGAGTAAAAATACCGCGACTTTGTCCGACCTCCGCATGGGTGAATCAAGGGAGGTAACACCAATTACTGTGAAGAGTCTTCTGGACAGAGAAGCACTCTTGTATAAGAAATACTTAATGTACATTTACTGCAACAGCCGGCTGCCATCAAGTTACTTGCCTCGGTATCCAGCAATCCAGTAAACGGAAACAATGCCGGTACATTCAAAAAAAAATCAATCCATACGGGATCAAATCATTCCCAATCGGTAATGAAAACAAAGTAATCCCGGATATTCTTGACCCGTCTCGAAAAAGGATGGAGTTGATCCCACTTTTTGGATCCTAAAATGGATTAAATGTATCCCGGGCAATCTTAAAAAGATTGGTTATCAAACTAGTAAGTTGTAGCCGGCTCGAGGTCATTAGTTTGCATACAACTGTAAAAACAGGACACAAACAACATTACAATGGTGGCTGGTCGCTATTGAAGTCTCTTCAATAGACTTGACCCATCAACTGCAATTCAGCAGCTACCTTCACATACTGGAAGTGCTATAGGAAATCCAAAACAACGGTTAGCGAAAAAAACTGTGCTGTCAGAAAAATGTGTGTATGTGTGTGTGTACCCTCTTAGACTGAAAGACTTTATCTCTCTCAGTTTCGAACTAGCTCTTGGTCTCTTTTCTCTCTTTCACTTTGACAGTGGAATTCTGTACTTACTTCAATCTCTAGTCAGGATCATTTGATTTTCAAGTAGGATCCGTACTTGAAATGAGCATTTTCGGATTGATCCAAACCCGTTAGGATTGTTTCAATCCTTTTGTGCTGGATTTAAGTAGAATCTAGTACGACTCGTACTTGAATGTTGAAAAGGTCCGTCTTGAAGTCGAGATATTTTGTACGAGTTCTCATATCTATACTTGTTGTAGTCCTTGTTGTTAGATTCTCGGGCTTCCTCTGCCAACTCTCCCATTGATAAAAGTTGTCATTGTATTAGCTGCTCAGCATGATCCAATATTTTATGGACAGTAGGAGTTAGTCTTTTCTCCGGATGCTTTGCACTTAAAAGAGCTCTTGTCTCCTTAACATATTTTCCATATTTGCATGCATCAACATTCTCGCCACAGCTTTAGACATTGAGAATGATCTTAAGCCTTTTTATGACATTCAGATGAATTCCTGTTATCTGAGCAGTTGCCTCATCGTTATTGAAGAACCTCCGAGATGTGTTTCCATCATTCATGTTTCCATAGCCCTACTTGGGGCAGTCGACTTTTAGCGCGAGGCCCTCCAAAAACTTCTTTTGTATATCCCGTTTCCTTATACTTTCCCTTGTTTTTATGTCATCAGAGTCGTCTTCTTTTCGTGTCAATTGGAGCATGAACTCCATAAATCTGATCCTCGCAAGCAATGGAGAAATACATAACTATGCTCATCCCTTTCCGACGTCTCGAAGTCCTGATAGTTCTTTTGCTTCCTCTAGCAGATGGCACATGTCAGTGTTGATTTGGTATTTGTGATGTCGTTCACCACAAGAAGCATTTAAATTCAATCAGGACGACTTTTCCTCCTGTAGTTTCGACTGGAATTGGCCTCAAAGCTGTTATTTCCTCTTTTTTACTGTGCTTGTAAATGGTTAATTCTGACGTTTCCTTCGCATACTTGAACATTATTTTCCGACAGAAATGTACTGATGAGGGCCGAGGATTTTTCCAGTGATCCACATTTCCATTTTTTAGCCGCAGTGGGACAAGTGAAGCCATGAACATGTTTGCATCACTCACTGGGCATCCATCGAAACTTATTACTTGTAAGCACTCTGCCTCGATGATCCATTGCAGCCACATTTGCAGAAAAGGGTCAGGTTTTCTGGCAATGCATATAAATCCGTCACAATGCGTCTCGCTGTCTGTTCCAATAAATCCTGATGTTTCACTTGTGCCGACTTCCACAGGGTCCAGAACTGCTTCTTTTTTTTTCAACAGTTATGTCTCCGTAGATGGGCGGCGCGCCGTCCATAAGATTAGTTTGGAGGATGGGATAGCTGTACCTATAAATATTGTACGCAAATTAAGAACGGCACGGCTCTTTTTGAATCTCAGCGACCAGAAACCTAAGCACCACGGTGCGAGCTTAAGGTATCACCGGAAACGAATTGTCTTAACTGCTTCTTAAGTCGATTTTCCGGATACAAATTCACAAAATGCTCAATATTAACCTTCAGATAGGCGATTTACCTTAGAAAACTCGTCGCTAGGGGAACCTACCTGGTTTCTGGTTCGGTTAAGCAATTTTTTCAAATACGCTGGTTCGGTTCACAGTTTGGTTTACGATCGTAAACTAGCGGTATGGTTCGGTTTTGTTCAGAACTGGTTTGCATCCTTGCAAATTAATCTCGCATTTCCTTTTAGACTAACCTTATCCCAATATCTGAGAAATTTTGTGCTCCGCCTGTCATATACTATATGTTTATACGCACGTCTTATTTGCAAATAACAATTTTGTGAGTGACAAATTATTGCGTATAAACTCTGAGTTAATTCGTTTTTTGCAAATAGCTAAGTCACGAAAACAATTACTGATTAGTAGACTTATTTGCAAATAGAGTGCTAGGCGTTGCCACTCTATTCAGCGATTTTGCTGTTTTCAACTATATGGTAGCACTGCTATATTGTAATTGACATACGTATTGACTTTTGAAGCGAAAATGGTTAAGAAACTAACTAAAAACAAAAGTTGCAGTTGGACCAAGGCGGATACCAAGGTACTTCTTGGATAATGAAAGAAAATAAGTCTATGAAACTAATTGATGGCAATCAGGCAGCACTGAAAAATACAATTACTTACGTATGGTAAGTATGAGCTAGTTACTTACAATTTATTTCTATTTGCAAATAGCTGGCGTATAAACGTAGTAATATACCGTTTCCAGCCAGCCACTTCACTGGACTTCCATAGCAACTCTTTTGTCTCCCTTGCCCTTGCCCTTGAACTGCTGAGTTTTTACAGTTTTTATATCGACTCGGCTTTTGATGCTCATCAAGAAACCTGTGCAACACTAAAAAGTTGATAGAGTCGAGACCAAAAAATTCTGAAAGGGTATGATGGTAGTACAAAAACCTTCGCTAGGTTTGGCCTGGTTAGCTGCCGTTTTCTTTTTATTGCATTTTGAAGTTTTCAGCTTCTGATTGGGACTCGTAACTCCATATCTCATAAACTATTTGGAATTTCGCTTTGACGTCTTAGAGAAAGTTTTTGCTCTTGGCTAAGCTTACAAAACATTCTTAAATAGCAAGTCAAAAAAGTCACATCTTTATACTCAAAATTACAAAAATGTCTAAAAATCATCATCTTTTCCCCTCATTTTGAACTGTTTTTCAACTTTGTCTTTAAAATTGTAACAAATTTGATTAAGCAATGCAGGACAAAATCGTAGCTTGGACTTAAATAAACAATCGATTGCAACATACCAACTCCATTCGATTGGTCCTTCGTATAGTTACGGGCCCTTAAGCATATTGAATTGGAACCAAAACTCGAAAAATTTAAATTTTTGGTACCAACTGGCTGACACTGTCAAAAATTTCGATTGTTTTGTATTAAATCAAGAAAATAGTAAGAAAACACAACTTAAAAACTGTTATTAAAAAAGCTAAGCAGCCACTTATCATATTTCTCTAAAGAGTCGGTTGTCGAAATTCTCTAAAGAGAAACTTTTTAGAGAAGCTATGATTAGCTATTACACTTTTAATAACAGAGAATCTTGAACTAGATGTTTAGAGCTGGTTCAACAATTTTTGACACACAGCCCAAAAAAAAAAATTGAGACGTTTGTGTGAAAATGGATAACAATCATATAAGCACATTAACGTTAATGGTTGCGGTTTTGGCTGAGACCCAGAAATAGGACGACATTGTAAAAAGCTTTCCATGTTAAGTCGAAATAGGCTTTTGCGTCGCTGTGAAAGCAGAGACATGGCGCAGCATGTCTTACGTGAGCTCCAGTACGAGGACGACGAACCATTCAGAAATGTTAATCACATTAACAACTCAACTTTTCACAAGTGGCTTGAGTTTGTAATACCCAAAATTCAAAAAAAAAAAATACATTCTTAAGAGAAGCCATTCACACACAAACACGGTAGACAAACAACTACTTTTTCCAAAGATAGCTTAAGTTTTGCTCTTTCAGCCTTCTTATGACACTGCGATTTTTTGCTACCTGAGACTCTATTGCTTTTCTATCTGTTGCATTCAGAATTTTCCAACCGAAAATTTCAAAAATTATGCCAGAAGTCATTAATGCAATTACCGACTTAAAATCAATTTATATAAAGGTAGTTCATCCTTTAACAGCATATAAAGTCAATCGCTTCTAAAATGTAGTTTCATTTTCTAGATGCCTCAACCACAGCAGAAATGGCGAACCATTGCGCAAAATTTCAACAAGATGTGGAACTATCCGTTTTGCCTCGGTGCGCTAGGTTTGTGCTATTAAGTTATAGAATTTCAAAAATCCACTTTTCAACATGTTTTCTTTTGGTGGCAAACATATTGCATTTCGCGCTAGAAGGAAAGACGGAGCATTTCATTACAATCATAAAGGATTCTACAGCATTGTGCTTCTTGCTCTGCAATGAAAGAGCAAACAACGCCGCCACAACGCGTTTACGGCAATTACATTCTATGCACTGGCATTGAAAATAATCTTCTTAATTTCCTCGATCATGAAGTTTTACCTGGTGGTACAAGGAATGTGCCATTGGTTATAATTCGAATGACAGATGTTATCATCTTTCAGAGTTCTCAATTTAGATTAATCGATAAATAAAATGTATATTTTTTGGGAAATGGCAACGGCACAAAATTGACAGCTTTGTCTCAACAGAGTTACTTTTATCAAATAGAACCGGTTCTATTTCATCATATTTGTCTAAAGAGAAGGCAAAAGTTTCTCGTCAGAGTTATAGGTTTGCCTATTACACTATAATATCTTGTCTTTAGAGAGACTCTTTAGAAATATATGACAAGTGTGAAGACTGCTTTAGTTTTTTTTTTACTTTTTTACCGAAAATGTTCGTTTTTTCGAGTTTTTATGACTGTTGTACGTGCTTTTTGGCCTATAGCTATATGAAAGAGTAACTAAATGAAGTTGGTTCGTCTTAACGGTTGGTTTTTTTTGGTCTAAGCTACAACTTTGTGCTGAATTACTTGTTCAAATCTGAAACGGGTTTCAAGATGAAGTTGAAATCTGTAGAAAAGTGGTCAAAACTTGGCTTTTTTGGCCAACTTTTGTAGTTTTGAGTATGAAAATGTTAATTTTTTTGATTTGCTACAAAGAAATGTTTTGTAGGTCAGACGAAGAGCAACAACTTTGGTGAAGATTTAAATGCGAAATTCAAAATAGTTTACGAGATGAAGCTGAAAAGTTCAAAGTGCAATAAAAAGAAAACGGCAGCTGATCAGACCAAACCAAGACGGAGTTTTTATACTACCATCACACCCTTTCAGAATTTTTTGGTCTCGACGCGATCCACTTTTTTGAGTTCAAAAATGTGTCACAGTGGAATACATGTGCTTTATAAAGTCCACCCCATTTCGTGGTCTCCCTAAGAGAGTCCGCGTACCGCACATGGTGCTGGTTGGTTTTCGCGTCTCTACCGAACAGACAGCTCGGAAGATTCTCTTCCTGCTTGGAAATCTATTATTTTGACGTATTTTAAACTTGGGTTACGTTAATTTAGGTTTTTTCGTTGGAGGCTGCGCCCCACAGTCAATTGGGCGGGAGGTAGGCTAATCTAATGCCAGGGCTTATCACGATACAAGTTTCCGCTTTCCCATTAATATCAATATAACAAACCAAAGTAGGAAAAAATTTTCAAAGTCCAAGATTCACCGAAAACCTGGACGTATGCGCTCTGTGAACTTACGACAATCTTTAAGTCTCAATTTAACAAAGTTTCTCCCGTGACTCACGTGAAATGGGTGCAAGTTTGGGCTTAAGATAGGCTGTCTAATACAGTTTTTTGGTCCACAATATCGGTACGATGGACCAGTGTGCTGCAGCAGCAGCTATCCAACAACCCTCGCTGCTTTTTGGCCCACACTATCAGCCAGCATCCACCAGCCCAGTTGTCCCCATTCGGTTGTCCTTTACTCCTCCTGCCTTTTGGTTATTGTGAGTTAAAATATTTATTTGTCGTAGCGCCTGGCCGGAGTGAGAAATTCTGATGGGTTTCTTATTTGCTGCGCTCTCGGGCCTTGTGTTGTTGTTCTTTGTTTTTGCATATGTCCAGCTTCAGTCGGCACAACGATGACTACATTAACCGCATGCATAATCAACCCAATCCCGTACTGACGACGACCCAAACCCGCCGCTTCTATTGGCTTGGATTTTTATATGGAAATGCGGTCGGTGCCAACAATGGCTTCATATTTTCTTCTCTCTCTCTCTCTCTCTCGCTCTCGCTCTGTGTGCCACGGTGTATTCAAATCCTTGCTGCACCTTTGACATGTTGAGGATGATTTATGCCGCTATGGAAAGTCGCCGCTTGGCTTTTTGCTCTACCATTGCAGCAGCAACATGTGAGAAATTAAGTGATATTTCGGAATTTGTTGGCAGCCAAAGATACTGGAGACTCTGTCGATCTCTGTCGGGGTAATTGATGCCGCTGCTCAATCCATTCTTAGGCATTTGGCAGAGTTTTTCCCAAGCCAACTGATTTCCCCCCCCCCCCCCATACAAATAGTAAAATTATTAAATGGCTGTTGTTTTTGTGGTTGTTATTGTCATTTGGCTTGTTTGCCCATTAATTCATCATTATTAAGATGTCAGCATTGCGGTTGACATTTCTGTGACCAAACGCTGTCCATGCTGGCTGGCCATGCGGGCCACTTGACATCTGTTCGGTTGTCAGGCTGCCTTAGAGATTTGGATTTGGATTTGCCTGGCCATTTGTTTTTGTTAGACTGATTCGTTCTCAGACTGGTTGTTGTCTGCACCTGCAGTTGATTGATGCTAATTTTACACGGCATTATTGCCAGTTAATCTAGAACTCTGGAAGAAATTCACATTTGACTGATGGACTGTTTAGAATGTGCATCAATGTGGGTGACCCCTGATCTGAAATGAAGATACCGCCAAGTAGATTCCAAAGAAACAGATGCTAATAGTAACCCTTCGAGTTGATGAGATCCTCAAAAATTTAAACGAGAATCGGAATAAAAAAATATGCTGACATTTCTATAAAAATATTATTCTTAAGACAATTAATGTATGTACAAAATGTAAAAGGTGGCCCTCGTATAAAGAAATGAAAACATGCAGAAAAAGAAAGCTTAGCTTAAATTATCAATACGCTTCGATACTTATTTTATTAATTTTCATTAAAGGCGTCAAGGTACACGAGTTCAGAAAGAGCATTTTCAGAGACATTGTGGAAACTGTTGATAAGAAACAGGACAGAAGGACAAGTAACTAAGTAATCTTTGATTATTGCGCGGCCAGCCCCATATTACCTAAAAGATAAGTCAGAGATACTGAAGATTCCGTAACCATTTTTTCGAAAGTCCTTAAAAGATATTGCACCAGTTTGCGATGGTTGAAATACATTAAAAACATTTTTTATTTTTAGGTGATGGGTGGGAGAAAGGGTTTTGGTGTTGTGTGATTGGTTGGGTTGGTTGGTTTAGTTGGTTGTCTTAGTTATTAACATATTCTTCATTCTGAAAAACTTATATAAATTGTAAATTATTAATCCGCCGATACTGGGACTTGAGCTCAGTACCTTCTGCGCACTGAAACACTGACACCACCATTTTACTATCGAGCGGCAACTGGTCCAACCAGTTGCAGTATAAGGGCAGAGATTTTCGCAGCATACGTTCTTATACTGCAACTTATACTGCAAACTGTAGAATGGTTGATAAGTTGCGAGATGATAAATCTAGTTTTTAATATTTTTAAGCTCATTTCAAGGTTTTTCAATCTTGTTTTTATAAGAATGCAAGGTTCTCTTGAAAACGAGATTTTCAATATAGATTTTAGATTGATTTTTTTTTCTCAGTGTATAAATTTAAATAGGTTATCATTGCTACATAAGTAAACGCTCTTTTTATACTCTGTACCGAAGGTACATAGAGTATATTAAGTTTGTGCAAAAGTATGTAACAGGGAGAAGGAATCGTTTCCGACCCTATAAAGTATATATATTCTTGATCAGCATCAACAGCCGAGTCGATATAGCCATGTCCGTCTGTCCGTCCCTCCGTATGAACGAAGAGATCTCAGAGATGGTAAGAGATAGAGGTTTGACATGTATGGGACATATATTTCTTATACTTGCAGGCAGATCAAGTTTATTTTCAATTTTTGGCACAGTTTTGGAGATAGATCGTTAGTTCCTTCTAGAGATACCTTGTAAACAAAATTATTTATCGATTTGCTGAAGGAATGATAAAGTTCAAGTTATGGGTAAAAAACGGCCAATGAAAATTCTAAGATGAATTTAACATTAAATGGATAGTTGTTTAGCCAATAGAGCTTCTGTCTCCAGGCTGTTTGCAGACCACACTTTAATTATTATTGTAGTTTTAACTCCTTGATTAGTATGTTTGTGTAATTTTTGTTAGATTTTAGTTCTATAATGAATATTTTTTTTAAGTTTTGACTTTTAGCAACTTTTTTAGCCACCTTTTTTTTATTTTTAGCTATTTTTAGCAATTATTTTTTGCGCATTTAGCAACTTTCGCACTCAGAGAAAAAATAGAGAATTTCGCTCTTGAATCAAGAGCATTCGTTCTCAAAAGTACGGTGAGAGTGAAAATTCTTGATCCAAGAGCGAAATTCTTGATTCAAGAGTGAATTTTTGATCCCGACATTCCTGATTCAAGAGTTTCAGCTCTTGATCCAAGTATGAATAATTATTGATTCAAGAGTTTCAGTACTTGATTCAAGAACGAATAATTCTCAAAATAAAAAAATTAAAAATAATATTTGGGGTGGGGGGTGGGAGAGACACGACCGACCCGACCTGACCGACGTGGTGGTCCGCGTCTGGTCCCCCTCCCCCGTTCCCACGCACCATTATCAAATCAACCACACCAACACCCCAACCACCACCACCCACCAAACTTTGTTTTAAACAGTGATTGATTTTGAGATAACCACAGAGATTTTTTTTTTTTTTTACTCTTCTGGGACTTGAACACGGTACCTCGAAAGACTGAAACACACACAGGCGACGGGCAGCTTTACGAGGTCAGCTAATTTCCTTAAGCCAGAAGACGCGACGAAATCACACTTATAAATAAACGCTTTCGTACGCATCGCACAACAACAAACTGCGCATGCGCTCTCATTCTCTTAACCAAGGCGTACTTAATAAGGTGGCAGAAGCGTCGACGACGCCCTCTTTGCTGTTGCCTTACAGTTTCGAAAAATTCATATGTGTGTGTGTATACATGTGTATGCGACAACAAATTTCTTTGAGTTTATTACTCTCTTGCTCTCGCTCTCTTTCTCTCATTTTTCGTAAGGCAACGCGACGTCGACGCTGCTGCCACCTTATTAAATACGCCTTGCTCTCAACGACCAACTGCGCATGCGCCCTCACTCTCTGCGAGAGCGACTCCAACGCTACTCTCTCAAAGTTAAGTTGCCCTCACCCCCCTTGCCTATGAAAAACCAAATAGAGAACGTTTAGAACGAATTTATCACGATTCCAAGAGCGAAATTCTTGAAAATTTAAGAGCGACTAATTTTTTTTTCAAGAGCGTTCGTACTCAAATTATTCGTTCTAGTTTTTTCTTAGTGCGGTCCTCATATTCTGGCAGCACTTCGCTCGTGCCCCATATACCAGAGCCGGCCAGCCAAATCTATCAGAAGCCGAAGGCAGTCGTGTATTTACGCAAGTCGAACTCAGTAAGCTCATGATTGTGTGAATAGGTGAACACTGAATTGCAAGTAAAACGGCTGCAGTCTGGAAAGAGCTCTCTTGCTCACCAAGACAAGCACACTTTTTTGACCTCCACATTTGGCCGGTACTGCTGTAAACGCGAGCTATTCCTTTGCGCAAAACAACAACGAGTACGAGGCTTGGGCACCCCTGCTATAGCATCTTTGCCACTTTGTGTGGCTCCTAACTTAAATTGATCAGATATATTCAAAATTTGGGAGGGGTAAAGAGTATATCAGAATCGGGCCGACTTCTTATTTGGTTGTTATGAAACATACATAATCTGCATGCAGACAAAAGGAGTCCATATTTAAAATATTGTTGCTCTAGCTCTAGTAGTTACCGAGATCTTGGTGTTCATACAGACGGACAAAGGGACGGACAGCGGACATGGCTATATCGAATCGGCTGTTGATGCTGAACAAGAATGTACGTATAACGAGAAGGCGAAGCTAACTTCGTCTGGGCCGAAGTTTTTATACCCTTGCAAATGCAAATGTCACAGTTTTTTGTAACTAAAACCCATTTTCCGACAGATAAACATCTGATTATCACCAAATTTCGCGAATCTTTTTGAAAACATATCAAATTAACAAACGCCGAGCTTAAGAACGATAAAATTGAAAACACAAAAGTTTTTCTCACTAAGACTTAATTTCAGACCGATCGGTTCTATGGCAGCCTTAAGATATAGTCATCCGATTCGACCCAATTTGGCGAATCTATTTGAAAGCATATAAAATAAGTCATCAGCGAGTTTAAGGACGCTAACAAAAAAAACCAAAAAAATTGTTTACTAATTTTTTCGACCGATCGGTCCTATGGCAACCATAAGATATAGTTACCCGATGTCGATCAACTTTTTAAAATTAATTTGAAAGCGTTTAATATTAATAATCACCGACCTTAAGAACGATTTAATAAAAAACAAAAAAGTTTTTTTCACTAAGACCCATTTTCCGACCGATCGGTCCTAAGGCAGCTATAAGATATAGTCATCCGATTTTGACCAAAGTTTGCAAATCTGTCTGAAAGCCTATAATATTAATAATGGCCGAGTTTAAGAACGCTAACATTGAAAACAAAAAAGTTTTTCTCACTAAGTCCCATTTTCCAACCGATGGTTCCCAGGACAGCTATAAGATATAGTCATCCGATCTTGGCCAAAATTTGCAAATCTGTTTGAAAGCATAGAATATTAATAATGACCGAATTTAAGGCCGCTAACATTGAAAACAAAAAAGTTTTTCTCACTAAGGCTGGGATGACACATTCAATTTTTACGAACAATTATTGTCACAATTTTTTGATAATGGGGAAACGTCGTTGGTGTGAGCGAGACAAAGTATTATTGAATTCGCCTCACAATATTGTTGATGAGTGACAGAGGCATTGCTGCTGCCGGCAGCGCAGTAGGCAAAATTGATTTTACTAGATTCAATATTTGTAACAATTCGGTTGACATTTAATGGATTTGGTAAATCTAGGAGATTTCCATATTGTTATTAAATATTATAATTATTTCATTGCTCAAAATGAAATCGCGAAAGAAGGTAAAAACAAGTTTTCTTCAAAGAGAAGCAGACGGTATATTTGAATTAAATATACAAGGCATATTGCATTTTGGTGATAGAAAAATTATCCAGAAGAATTCAGCCACAAAAATCTTAAAGAATGAGTTCGGATCACGCCTACGCTACCTATCCACAGGTATGGATATG
Source organism: Lordiphosa magnipectinata (assembly GCA_037044535.1). Classification (NCBI taxonomy): domain Eukaryota; kingdom Metazoa; phylum Arthropoda; class Insecta; order Diptera; family Drosophilidae; genus Lordiphosa; species Lordiphosa magnipectinata. Next base: position 53,571 of record JBAMBO010000836.1, read on the forward strand.
GATGACTGTCTCACTCAAATTAGGTGAATCTCAATATTTTTTTCAGTTGCATGTTAGGGTCCAGCAGTCAAAGATCTCTAGCACTATATAAAGCCCAAACTGGGAGAGCATAGCAAGCGATTTTTTCGCAAGTTGTATTGGCGCAGTTGATGGTACAACAAAAGAAAGTTGTTGTTCACAAATAGTTTAAGGCAAACATTTCAAAATTCGGACAATGAAGAATGCAGAATCCACATATTCAGAATTGATGTTGTCTGCAGCGGATGTCCAGAAAAGATATATTTGTTGATTATTCTTATAACCAACTGATGATGAGTCCTAGACAATGCAACCGTTTCTGACAGTGTCAAAAAGGCAATTTAAACTATCTGTTACGTACATTGGGAGTGACCCTGGCATTTCAAAATACCAAAAATATTACCCAAAATACTAGAATTGTACCATTTTTTCGATTTTTGGGGATTTTCTTTGATAACTTTTTAAAGTATGCGGCGAATTTGTCGGTTTCGCTCAACAATAAGTTGTGTCTGGAAATTGAATGTGTCATCCTAGCCTAAGAGCCATTTTTCGACCGATAGTTCCTATGGCAGCTATAAGATATAGTCATCCGATCCGGTCGGTTCCGACATATTAGCAGCGTGCAGTAAAAAGAAGACTCTGTGCAAAATTTCAGCTCGATAGCTTTAAAACTGAGAGACTAGTTTGCGTAGAAACAGACGGACAGACAGACAGACAGACGGACAGACAGACAGACAGACAGACAGACGGACGGACATAGCTCAATCGACTCAGCTTGTCGCCCTGATCAAGAATATAGATAGTCTATGGGGTCGGAAATGAATATTTCTATGCGTTGCAAACTTCTGGGCAAAATTATAATACCCTTTGCAAGGGTATAAAAACTTTATATGGTAAGAAATGTTTCCTTCTGACTGTGACATGCATATGCACGCCTTTAGTATACACGTACCATTTTTTCTCTACGAGAAACGGATATTGATCTCAAATTTAAACATTACAGTTGTTTTTGCAATATCTTTAATCCCGTAAATTTACATAACTTTTTGGCTCTTCCCCCTCAGGAACACAAAAGGGCTATTAAACATTTCTTTCCCTGCGTAACGGGTATATCGAAGTCACGGTCTGTCAAGGTCGACTTTAACTTAAGCTCTTGCATCAATAGCACCAAGGTCTTTAGGGACTTTTTTCGGAGCCTCACTCGGTTTTTTAGGGCAACTCACTTGCAGATGCGGTGGATTCCGCTGGTAGGCTGAGGCGCAATTTCACTTACTTCGGTTAAACGAAATTCAAAAATTACTGGGACTCATTTAAGTAGAACATTCTTGAAAATCCCAATTGAAATCAATTTTAGATAAGGGCAATGCAATTTTCTTTGGTATTTTTTAAACCCGCTTTAATAGTTTTTCTGAATTTATGACATAAGCTAAAACTGTATAAATAAAGCTCCGAAGATACAGCTAAGCGAGTTCATTTTGGTCGTCGAAGGTGGAAAATGTTTCGTTTACTAATCGGCGCCATAGCGCTTCTCGCTCTCTTCAGCTTTGGTTCTGTGAACGGTAAGTCACAAAACCCTTAAATACTTCTTTCCATTTAATTTCCTTGACGCAGCACGTCAGGGCTATGGCGAGGGTGAACAGGACTGGGGTTTTGTGGATGTACGCACTGGAGCTCATATTTTCTATTGGCTGTACTATAGCACTGTCAAAGTGTCCAGCTACACAGAACGACCACTGGTTATTTGGTTGCAAGGTGGTCCTGGTTCCTCTTCGACTGGCACTGGCAACTTTGAAGAGTTGAAACTCGATGGCAGCTATCGCGATTGGACTTGGGTTAAGGACATGAATGTAATTTTCATTGATAATCCCGTTGGCAGTGGTTTCAGCTATGTGGATGACTCTTCCTATTTAACCACAACTAACAAACAGATAGCCTTGGATTTGGTGGAGTTCATGAAGGGTTTCTATAAACTGCATCCAGAGTTTACGACTGTTCCCCTGCACATCTTTTGCCACAGTTGTTTCGGTAAAATGGCTCCAGAGTTCGCCTTGGAGCTGTACTATGCCATTCAACGCGGTGAGATTGAGAGTAATTTCAAGTCGGTGGCTTTGGGAGCTGCCTGGATCTCGCCCATTGATTCGGTGGTTTCTTGGGCTCCGTATCTGCTACAGTTGGGTTTCGTTGATCAGGATGGTCACGACTTGATTGAAGCTTCGGCATTGATGACCAAACACTATGTGGATAGAGGGAAATGGGCAGAGGCTACAGACCAATGTAGTGAAACGGAATCGGTCGTGTTGCGCGAAACGAAGGGTGTGGATTTCTACAATGTGGCAACACCCACACTGGTTAATGGTAAGTCAAACTAGTAGTTGAATAAAGCATTATCTTAAAGCCAACAACATTGGTTTGTAGACTATATGTACCGCACTCCCGTGTACCACAACTTTGATGAGAATCACGAAGAGTTGCCGAAGGAATTGATGCTGGGCCGAGTAACCAAAGCCTTGAATTTCACCACCGGTGTTAAGTGGGGTGCTCAGCGTGATACAACATTTTCCAAGTTAAGAGGTGACTTCATGAAACCCGTGGTGCATCTAGGTAAGTCAAAGACCTTCGATAACTTTAGTCATTTGAAAGATCTCTGTATTTCTATATAAAGTGAGTGAACTGCTGAACAACACCACAGTCAAGGTGGGAGTTATTTCAGGTGGTTGGGATTTGATGTGTGCTACTCCGGGCGCCGTTAATTGGATTGCAGACATGGAATGGGACGACAAGAAGTCATATTTGGCTGCTGCACGCAAGGCCATCAGTGTGAATCGCGTACTAGAGGGCTATGAGAAGACGGCCGGAAAATTCAGCATGTTCTGGGTGAATCGGGCCGGACATAAAATACCTGCTGATAATCCTGCAGCCATGTCGCATATCATGCGTCACTTCACCCATTATGGTTAGTCCTAGAGGATAGAAAGTTAAAGTTTACATAGGAACGATCGGTTGATAAAGTATTTAAACTTCGGCCGAGCCGAAGGTAGCTTTCCTCCATTTTTATACTATGTACCAAAGGTATGTAACAGGGATAAGAAATCATTTCCGACCGCTGCTTTAAAGGAGCATAGAAAAATTGGTCGGTGCTTGATCTAGTAGCGCTTAATACAAGCTGAACAGAAAAATAACAGGGAGCAGGTGCTAACCTTGACCAATATTACCCCAAATAATTCTTGTTAAATGAAATAAATTGACAAAAATTATTATAATTCCAAAAATACTACCATTTTTGTTTGTTTAACTTTGAATAATCTTTTAGAGCAATTGATACTTTTTATACCCTTGTAGAGGGTATATTAAAATTATCCAAATGTTTGTAACGCATAGAAGGAAGAATCTCCGACCACATCAAGTATATAAAACTGCATGACGAGCTAAGTTGATATTTTTATTTTTTTTATTTAATAATTTCTTAATTCCTAGTGCTACAAGGATAACGTTTTACATTAATGCACTAGTCACATACAAAAAAAATAGCATAGTATTTAAATCATTAATCCTACTTCTTCTTAACCGAATACATATGTAGCAAGACAGATTTTTATTATTATTTTTATGGTTTGTGTAAATAAATGTTATTATTAATTGTTTCCTATTAAAAATTCTTTTAGTTTGACCCTAAATTGCGTTGCGTTACTAACTATTTTTATTTGTGTAGGTAATTGATTCCACAGACGAACAGTGTAAACGAAAAATTGTCGCTCTGAACACGTTAATTTATGACGTATGTTGCTTATGTTTTTGGTTCTAGCCGATGTGCCGAAACTTAATTCATCATATAAATAGCTTGGTTCTTCAAGTTGCAAGTTACCCTGTGCAGAAGTATCATGCTTCTGTAATCAGTCCAAGACTTAAAATTAAGTTCATAGATTTGTGTAGCAAGCTCCGTAATGTGTTCTCTTCGCTTGACATTGTAGACGTATCTAGCAATACTATTGAATGTAACATTAAGCCTACACTGAGAAGCTATATCTCAGTTTCCAAATATCTCAATTCCTTAGCAGAGCGTAGGTGACAGATATGTTTTGGCTATCAATAGCCTAAGATCGGTAGGTAAAAACTGCTGGGTTAGTGAGAGCTGTCTTAGAAGTTCAAAGGTCTTTCCGGTGGCTTTAATCACATGATCACTCCATGATAGAGTGTTGTTAGTAATTATGCCGAGATTTAGCTCCGGCTCGACATAATTTATCAGTGTGCTGTTAACGATTAAGTCCGGCAGGCTTTCAATACTTAGCGGTTTTTTGTATGTAACAATACACTTACATTTTGACGGATTAAGTGACAAACCATTACAAATAGCCCACCTACTAACATTAGACATTTCTAAGGGACAACTGACATAAAGCTGGACAGCATCGGCATACAAACAATGAAACAGGGAGATCGTTTGCATACATTGAGAACAGAAGTGGACCAAGAATTGACCCTTGAGGTACACCTCGTTTTAGAGACAAAACTGCTGACTTCTCAAGATCGGTAATCACCGTCTGTCTTCTTCCACATAGGTACGAAGAGAGAAGTTTGATGGCAGTTTCTGAGAAGTTAAAAAATTTGGCTAGTTTGGTACATAAAATATCATGGTTTATCGAAGGCTTTACTAAAGTCAAGTAATGTCAGAAATGTTACCTGACTGTTATCAACTTGCTTACGAATATCTTCAGTGACCTTTATTAATGCCGTAATACAACTTCTGTGCTTCCGGAAACGGGCTTGCATATTACTTAACATTGGATTTAGGATTAAATATTTACTAATCTGCTGTAACATAAGATGCTCAAATACTTTAGACTTGAATGGAACAATCTTGGCTATTTTCCAATTTGATATAGCCACGTCCGTTTGTCCGTCCGTCTGTTTCTATGCTTTCTCCTTCGTCAGTTTTAAAGCAATCTTAACCAAACTTTGCTTAAAGACTTTTGGTACTAATACGCTGCACATTTTTTGGAACCGACCGGATCGGATGACTATAGCATATAGTTGCCGTAGGAACCATCGATCGAAAAAGTAGCTTAAGTGAGAAAAACTTCTTTGTCTTCCATGCAAACATCCCCAAACCTCGCATTTGTAAGTTTTTTATGCCTTCACGTAAATCCACCAAGTTTTATGAAAATCGGTCAACTATATAGTATAGCTGCCATACAAAAGATATGTCTGAAAAAAAGTCTTAGTAGAAAAATCTTTTTTGTTTTCAATGTTATCACTCCCAAACTTGTTACTGATCAATATTATATGCTACCACACAATTCTGTCAGGTTTGAACCAAATCGGATGACTATAGCATATAGCTGCCATAGGAACTATCGGTCGAAAAAGTAGTTCTAAGGAGAAAAACTTTTTTGTTCTTAAATGTAGCGTCTTTATACCTTCCAGTTGTAAATATTATCAGTTTCCACACAATTTTGGGTAGTTTGGTCAAAATCGGATGAATATATCGTATAGCTGCCATATAACAAACTGGCAAGCAAATGCTCAAAGTAGTGGCGTCATCAAGCTGCTTCGCTCGAGCCGAAGTTGTCTTTCCTCTATTCTTTTATTTGATTTCTTATACAGCTGTTTGCTTTCTAAGAAATCTTATTTTCCAAAGTCTTGGTCAAAAAAGTAGCTCTTAGATAGAAGGATTTTTTTTGAGTAGTCAATTAAAAATGTAATATAAAAACACTTTGCACCTAGTCATTAATTGCACGCATTCTTCGCAATATTTCACCAATTACTCTCATCCGCTTCAGTTCAAATTAATTAATCGAAAATTGTGCACAATTCACTCACCTTTCCCGCCATCCCCCCTACTCGTACTGCTAATTAATGCCAACTGTGCAGAAATTTACGTTTTGAATGCTTAATTGGCTGGCTATCAAAGCCGTCGCATCAAATCACATGGCTATTTGTTACAGCAACACCCAGGCAATGTCAGAGTCGGAGTCGGAGTCAGTGTCTGGAGCTGGAGCAACAACAATAACAACAATGTAATCAAAAAGCTAAAACACGCAATCCACAGCACACGCACCAAATCTAAGCCACCCACGCCCACAACTGGGTGGCTATATAGAAGATAGATATCATTTACCCTATTCCACCTGAATATATATATGTATGTACACATAATAACTGACTCGTACTCTCTGGTTGGGTCCATGGGGGCCATTGCAAAATCACAAAATGTCTTCCTCACTTTTCGCGCTTAATTAAACAATTAAATTTAATTACGGTTAATATGGCTCTAATTGCTGTATTTCCTACGCTGCCATCAGGAGTCCAGAGACCAGACCAGACCATACCAGACCACGCACAAAGGAGCACGCACATGGTTTGGCAGCTCCAGCTTCTCCGCTTATATATTCAAACATACATAAGCTGGGTCGCTCCTTACATAAAGGCATCAAATTAAAAGTGCCAAACGTTAGGTCAGACCAACAAAAGAGCGAGCGAGAGAGTCCCTGTTGTGTCCTGCCTCGAGGCTATCTGTCTGACTCTGACTCTGGCCTGGGTCTGAGTCCTGGGCACACAATTAAGCGGAAAGAAAAATTATTATAACTTTTTATGTTTTTGTCATTCCAGTCACGTAACTGAGAGGCTGGCTATGTGGCATCTTCTCTATGTGCGAGAGCATTTAAACTAAAATCAATAAAAACTACCCCAGGCAGAGCAAAGGAAGAGCATGGGGGCTGTTGGAAATTCACCACATACTCCCCCCACCCCGCCCGAGTACAGTGTTGAGCCTGCGCATTCGGGCAAAAGCGAGAGGGCAAGCATGTGGTCTCTGTCTGGCGCTCGTTAAGCCGTAGCACACATTGTCCTGGCAGCAGCAATTTATTTCACTTGGCTGCGTTTATTTGCACAGGAAAATTGCAAAAATGGCGGCGACCGCTGCCAGCGCCGATGTCGACGCAACCATACTAATATGTCCAATTGTGGAAAATAATTATAATGAAACAAATTTCCACTCACTTGCCAAGTGAAAAGCAAAACGTCATATCCTTTTGGGTCCGGCCCGTCTCGCTCGCACTTGCACACCAAGATATGGCTCTCGCTCCCACTCTTTTGCTTGTGCTCTCTTCCTTTTGGCAAAATGTAATAAATGGTTGCGTTTACCGTTACTTTTTAAAAGGGTTGTCTGTCGTTGTGTGTGTGTGTGTGTGCTGTTGAGCCCAGAAAAATTAAGTTCATATAAAATAAAACAACAACAAAAACAACTACAATGATGGCAGCTCAGTGGAGTCGTGGGAGTTAAATCGTTTCTACTTGAATTAAGGTAAATTGTCTGCCAGTGTATAAGTGCGAGTGTGCGAGTGTGTGTGTGTGTGTGGCCATAAATCTCGTGTGTTTGTGAGTTTTATTGTTTATACTTTGCCATGGATTTTGGAGTTATAATTGGAAGTGTAAAGCAATAAATGTAGCTTTTTGAACTGGCAAAACATTTACCGTTCTTAAACGGAGAACCCCACAAAATGAAGAATATGTATAAGAGAGAGAGAGAAAGAGCAAAGACAGTTCAGAAAAGGGAAAGATAACACTAATCAACAAGGTCCAGTATATTGAAAGATTGGTGGTGATTCTAGATGATTTTCGTGTGCTAAACACGAATCTGTTTTCACAAATGGTCCTTTACGTCGACGTTAAAGTGACCCTTTTACCCTTTTCAGACGCGTTTTGTGGGGAACCTATACTTTTGCTTTGACTTTTTGTTGATATTATCGTAAATTACTATTTCTTAACTTTAAAATAAACTATCCCAAAGAATTGTACGATTTTTTAAAGCAAAGATATGCCATTTTGAATACATAGTCTCAATAATAATGAAATAACAAAACTGTCAACTGCACAAAAGTATGCCTTGCAGAAACAGTACAACCGGCTAGTAATTTGTATAGAATTACAATGAAAATTTTCAACAAAACAAATTGCATACAGCAACAATATATTAGGTTTTTGTGAACTCGGATACAATTACTAAAAATTCTATATCTTCATTGGAAAAAATCGTAGAATTGTTTTGGATAGTTTATATTAAATTTAAGGAGTAGTTTTTTCCGATAATATCAGAGAAGGTCAATGCAAAACTATAGGTTCACCAGAAAACGCGTATGAAAAGATTCAAATAAGGCAATTTGTGTATCTTTAAGCGTAAATTACTTAAAATCTCGACGTGATGGACCATTTCTGAAAACAGATTTGTGTTCAGCACATGAAAATCATCTAAATCACCACCGACCATTCAATATATTGGAAAAAGTCTAATTTTGTTGCCTTGTGTAATCAGTATGTGAGATTTTTGTACGGTTTGAAAAGTACTCAACTTAACTAAGGGGTCAGATCAGAGAACTTAATATACAATTACCACATAACCGCATCAGAGTACGGCAACGAGCTGTCACGAGTAAGCTCGTTCACCCGTGCTACAAATGCGATAAAAGTAAACTAAACGCTCGTAGTCCGCTGAGTTCGTTCTAAACTTATACACTCAAAAAACAACTCGCGCTTTTTTATACTCTGTACCGAAGGTACATAGAGTATATTAAGTTTGTGCAAAATTATGTAACAGGGAGAAGGAATCGTTTCCAACCCTATAAAGTATATATATTCTTGATCAGCATCAACAGCCGAGTCGATATAGCCATGTCAGTCTGTACGTCTGTCTGTCTGTCCGTCTGTCCGTCTGTCTGTCTGTCCGTCTGTCCGTCCGTATGAACGAAGAGATCTCAGAGATGGTAAGAGATAGAGGTTTGACATGTATGGGACATATATTTCTTATACTTGCAGGCAGATCAAGTTTATTTTCAATTTTTGCCACGCCCCGTCCCGCCCCCGCAATTTGGAAAAAACTTCATATCTCCTACAGTTTTGGAGATAGATCGTTCGTTCCTTCTAGAGATACCTTGTTAACAAAATTATTTTTTATTTGCTGAAGGAATGATAAAGATCGGATGAACGATACTCAAGTTATGGGCAAAAAACGGCCAGTTAACACCACCCACCCCCCCACCAACAACCACAGCAACATACCCTAACCGTTCAACACAGGCAATCTTAGTGCGAGAGAGAAAGAGAGAGAGAAACTTAGAGAGCGCACCGCGTTGTGCGCGGGGTGTTAACTGGCCGTTTGACTCCTGAGCAAATGCGAGTGTAAGGGTACAGAGAATGTTATAGTCGGGCTTGACCGACTTTCTTTCTTGTTTTTTCTTACTTCACTGGGATTTGAACTCGGGACCTCTTACAAATGTTGAACACGCGGACGGACGCCTTAGCCCACTCGGCTATTTGCTTAAGCAAGCCGCAGCGGCAAAACCATAGTTAAGAAAGTACGCAGTTGGGCGAGGCCTGGGATAAAGTCACCGAAGCAGCATTTTTTTCTTTTTAATTTTTATATTCTTTTAGAGTAATTTTCTTAAAATTAGGTTTTATTTTCTCAATTTTAGGGCAAAATACCCCAAATTTGTAACAAATATTTTCTAAAATCAAAGGCGAAATTACCCTAAAAATTAGAAAAGGCAATAAAGAAAATTAACCCTAAAATTTAGAACAAAAAATATATATTTTTTATTTATTTATTTGATTAAATAAATATATTTTTCTAAATTTTAGAAAGTTTTTTCTAAAAAATTCATTTTTAGGGCAACTTTTCTAAAATGCTGAAAATTTTTTCTTATATATAGAAATTTTTTCAAAATTTTAAGTCGATTTCGATTTTAGGGCGATTTTCTTAAATACAGAAAAATAATTTTCTGAGTGTACACAAAAGAAAGTATGCAAAATCACTCGTGTATTTGCGGATCTTTGTATAAGCGAGCTTATGAATTTGCAAGTACAAATACCCGCGTTGACTTGAAGTGACTCGTAAAGATCTTCCGTGAGCTGAGGGCGATCACAGCTCGTACACGAGTAACACAACGAGTAACAGCCTCTTTGTATGAACTGCACTAGAGAGATTCCAAATAAATGAGACATACTCCAACTTGGAACGCACAAATGCAGAGTATAGACTCAAAATAGTTAAAAGTACACTGAGAAATCTAAAATCTAGATTGAAAATCTCGTTTTCAAGAATCTTGCAATCCTATAAAAACAAGATTCGAAAACCTTGAAATGAGCTTAGGAATTTTAAAAACAAGATTTATCATCTCGAAAACTATCAACCATCCTACAGTTTTCTGTAAAGCTTCAGTTGAATTTTTTTAATATATATATAGATTTATTTTGTTAAGAATAAATTAAATATTTTCGGTTGCAATGCTGGGACTCGAAAAGTTTTCAGAAAGAGGAAAATGTTAATAACTAAAACAAAAGCTAATGTTGTTTTTAGGCAATTCCTAGCACAAAAGTTCCAATTAACAGCGAACCAAGGCTTTGTTGGCTTAACTGAAAGCAGTTCTGTCTATTTTAGGTCTGGTTTATGGCCTATATGTATTGGTTTTTGGGTGAGTACTCCATATCGCGGATTTTTGGCTGTCGAGTACCATCTCTTGGGGACATGCATGTCCATCATATCATCATAAATATCGATTTAAATACAAATCTACCGTGCGCTATTAAAGATATTCAAGAATTAAGGTTTAAGTTTTTCTGGAGGTCTCTTAGCCAATTGCACGACTGACGTGAATTTTGATATCCTTGTAGAGGGTATGTTAAAATGGTCCAGATGTTTGTAACCCATAGAAGGAAGCATCTCCGACCGCACAAAGTATATATATTCTTGATCAGCATGACGAGCTGAGTTCATATAGCCATGCCCGTCTGTCCGTCGGTCCGTCTATCCGTTTGTTTTTATGCGATCTTAACCAAACTTTGAACGAAGTCTTTTGGTACAAAGACGCTGCACAGACGGCACGGAACCAGTCGGATCGAATGACTATAGCTTATAGCTGCCATACACTGAGGGAAAAATGCTTTGAAATTTTAATATTTACACTTTGACTTAATATTTTCACCATAGATTCAGCGTTAAATATGGAATTCGTAAATAAAAAGTGTGTACATTTTAATTTAAATATGAAAATATTAAAAAATTGTTTTTTTTTAAATTAAATTTTTAATCAAGAGTAGGGGAATCCACCATTGAAGCCACCACCAGTTATAGACTCTGAAAAATACCGAATTATATTAAATTGTATTTAAAAATGTTTACTTAATCTGTGGGAATTCGAACTCGGGACCCTTGGTCTGAACACAATTGGAACGTCCTCTCTACCAGTTGCGCTATTGCGCGCTCTGGTGGAAAGCCTTCTAAGATACTACTTGTATTGAATTGCATCTACCATCTGCCTAAGAACATCAGACCACTAGTAATTCTCAAGTTCGAAGTCACCGAATAGTTCATATAAATGGCGCAAAGAAAATTAGGTGATTAAATATGATTCTAGTTAAATCAAAGTGCATATTAATTGATTTTAATACAAAAATTGAATAGTAAAATCAAATATGATTGTTATAGTTTTTACTATGCCATTTTTCCCTGAGTGAAGGAACTATCGGTTGAAAAAGTAGTTTTAGTAAGAAAAACTTCTTTGTCTTCAACGTAAACGTCCCAAAACCACGTATTTGTAGGTTTTCTAATTTTGGTTCGGAAGATGTTCCGAAAGTAGCTTCAGTAGTATCAACACTCTACCACTATGTCACTGCCGCCGCATTCAAATACAATCATTGAAATGTGAAACAGGAGCCAAATTGAAAATGCCCTTCGTGTAGTTTACAATTTCCGTACTGAAGACATTACTCTCTATCTGATTATTTGCGGAAGTATATCAAACTTAATCATATCAGCAGGCTTCTCTTCACATGAATGGCCCAAACACAGCTCATTGATCAATGGGGGGGAAGACTTTGCCATCAATGGCGCCCCTCGGTGGGCGGCAATCTCCTTGGAATATCTAAATGTTTGCTAATTTGCTTAATAATTGCATTTTGCGCTGCACTGAATTAGAAGTGAAATGCATTTTTCTAGCTGGCAAACAACAATCAACGTCATTCACTGGTCCCCAGGGCGCCTAATGACAACAACAACAACAACAACAAAGCAACAAAACAGCAAACAGCTTCATATGGCAAGCCATCAATTCTAAGTAGATGACACCGCGCAGATAAATTTGTCCCACTAAATTGGCCAAAACATGAAATAATTGCGAATGTAATTAGTTATTGCCCACAAGAGCGAGAAATCCACACACACATACACACACACACACACTCACAATTACACCAAGATGCAGATGCATCCCTGGGCCGAGGCTGGCCCCTGCTTGTGGTGGAGTCAAGTGGAATGCCATGCTGCAGATGCCACTTAATTTCGCACAAAAGTAAATTGTCTTGTAGCTACAACTACAACAACAACAACCATGGCACAAGAGAAACGAGCAAACATTACATGCTCCGGGCTTTGGCTCTGCCCAGCCAGCCGTGCACCGCCCACAGTCCCGCCACACCCCCTTCTAGAGCTCAGCCAAGTTGGCAACCTAGAAAACTGAGCAGTTGTTGTTGTTGTTGTTGTTGGCCCGGCTTGACTCAATGGGAACAGCCTGGCACGGATCTCAGCGTCATCGCTACTGCTGCAGCGGCAGTGGCTGCGGCTGTTGGGGCCGTTTTGGGTGCGCATGCCGACGATTAAAATCTTCAGACAAATTTTGCATTTTGTTGGCGTCTCTGTCGCACACAGTCCGGGCGCATGAATTAAAAGACAAGAAATGAATGCAATAGACTAAAAACCGAAACCTAAATGCCCTTCAAATCGGAGGGTCAACCGGTCATCTTAACTAAGTTAGTCATCTTAAACTAACTTAACATAACCTAACCTAAGCTTACCTAACCTAACCTAACCTAACCTAAGCTAACCTAACCTAACCTAACCTAACCTAACCTAACTTAACCTAACCTAACCTAACCTAACCTAACCTAACCTAACCTAACCTAACCTAACCTAACCTAACCTAACCTAACCTAACCTAACCTAACCTAAGCTAACCTAAGCTAACCTAAGCTAACCTAAGCTAACCTAACCTAACCTAACCTAACCTAAACTAACCTAACCTAACCTAACCTAACCTAACCTAACCTAACCTAACCTAACCTAACCTAACCTAACCTAACCTAACCTAACCTAACCTAACCTAACCTAACCTAACCTAACCTAACCTAACCTAACCTAACCTAACCTAACCTAACCTAACCTAACCTAACCTAACCTAACCTAACCTAACCTAACCTAACCTAACCTAACCTAACCTAACCTAACCTAACCTAACCTAACCTAACCTAACCTAACCTAACCTAACCTAACCTAACCTAACCTAACCTAACCTAACCTAACCTAACCTAACCTAACCTAACCTAACCTAACCTAACCTAACCTAACCTAACCTAACCTAACCTAACCTAACCTAACCTAACCTAACCTAACCTAACCTAACCTAACCTAACCTAACCTAACCTTACCTTACCTAACCTAACCTAACCTTTTTGAATGGCACTTTCATCTTGATCTTCAGAGAAGCGTGGCCCCTGGCCCTCCTTTGAAAGTGCTGTTTGAGCCAATTTTACATTTTACATCTACTTTCATCTTGCTTCTAATCTTGTTTAGCCCAAGTGTTCTTTCAGTTATACCCATTCCCATTAAGGGTATTCAAAATTAAATTGTATTTGCAAGCTGGCGCAAAGGCTAGCGACAGCCTACACTTTCGCTAATGTATCTCCCAGATACGTGCGTTCGTTTTGGGGCGCAAATTAATTGTGCGCCCAAACGGAGCGTGCCGACGACGACGACGACGCGCTTGATATGCGCGATTCCTTGAAATTGTTCGCATGAAAATGCAAACTGCCACTGCATTTAATTCAATTGAAAATAGTGCGAATCTGCAGCCTCCAACAACAACAACAACAACAACAAAAACATCTTAGGCAGCACCAGTAGCAGCCACTGGGCACAAAAATTTAATTGAGTATTCAAAAACGTAAACTCAACTCCACGGAGAAGAGGCACGAGGAAGAGTAGGTGCATAGTAGCCGTTTTCGCAGAATTCTAAACTTGGAAATTAGGTTTCAGTTTCAGGCATGGGAGCACGACAATGTTCTGCCTCTGCTTCGCATATCGGACGCGTATCTCACGCTATTTTGTTTAATTGCATTCTACACAATTCACTTCCAGGAATTTTTGCTCTTACCCGAAAAAAAGAAAAATTAAAACCAAACTGAATACTAAACGATCCTACGAAACACCTTCCAACCTTCTGTAATAATGAAAATTATGAGCGACATTTGCATTATTCACCCACAACCATAACGAGTCTCAAATTGTAATTACGCGCACATTTTGAAACCAATTAAAGCCGCTTTAGTTGGAGTCATAAAAAACCGCGAACAAAACTCACCTGGCCTGAGTGAAAATACACATAAAAAATATTTGGGATCCGTTGAAGTGCAAACAAAGTGTTGAGGGGAGAAAAAAAAAAATTTAATTGACTAGAAAATTCCATGGAAAATTAATCATTTGCATAAAATGGGACGGTGAAATGTTTTTGGGATATTTTTGTTAATGGTTAAAAATATGGTCAAGCGCTTTTTATTCGGTAAACCGAACTTTAAAAAAATTTGTTACATTTTTGAAAAAGTGCTAAGGTACCACGAGAGAATGGTTAAATATGGTTCACTTAGGGATAGCGAACTGAGTTTAAATTATTTTGAATGTGAAATTGCTCAATAAAATAACTGTGTTCTTTATTTTTACGTCTATGTAGCCAAGTGACATCAAGGCAAAGCTTGTCACATGCAAACCCGGGCCAAAATAGCAGACCACCGCCCGCCCCACCAACCGAGGGGCGCAACCACATCGCATTAAGGAGAAGAAGTGCTTTTAATTAGGTTAACCACAGCCCAAATATAACACAGTAGTGATTTTTAAAGCTGAAAGAGCATTTCTCTACCTCTTTTTTAAAAGTCGTTATAGTTCGATTTTCTTAACCGAATGTTTTTTCAGAAAGAGGAGGTTCTGTTTTGATTTTATTTAAGGGATATTACCACACTAACGAACCACTTTGGTAGTAACCAAATGCACCAATGTGGAGAGATCATCATTGAATTGATGTGGAAAACGATATTTGCGAGGTGTGTGCTGCGAGAAGGAGTTTGATTGGTTCAATCATCGATTTGACCTTTTGACCTCGCGGTCCATCGAGGAAATTTTTTTCGGAATTTTTTGAGCATTTTTTTTTTAATTACGTGAATTTGGGACCTCGAAGACTGAAGACACGAACTACGGAGCTTCAGCTAACTCCACTATCAGGCATAAACAAGATCTGGCGCAAGACATTCGCTTAGAAAACGTCGAGGTCGTGGTATCAAGTCCCCGCAGGAGCATAGTTTTTATACCCTTGTAGAGTGTATATTAAAATTGTCCAGATGTTTGTAACGCATAAGGAAGCATCTCCGACCACATAAAGTATATATATTATTAATCAGCATGACGAGCTGAGTTCATATAGCCAAGTCCGTCTGTCCGTCCGTCTATTTCTATGCTATTTCCTTCGTCAGTTTAAAAGCAATCTAAACCAAACTTTGCACGAAGCCTTTTGGTACAAATACGCCGCACAAATGTCGGAACCGGCCGGATCGGACGACTATAGCACATAGCTGCCATAGGAACGATCGGTCAAAAAACTAGTTTTAGTGAGAAAAACTTTTTTGTTTTCAATGCAAACGTCTCCAAACCTCGCATTTATGAGTTTTCAATGATCTTACATAATTCCACCAAGTTTGATGAAAATCGGACAACTATATAGTATAGCTGCCATACAAAAGTTAGTTCAGAGAAAAAGTCTTAGTAGGAAAAATTTTTTTGTTTTCAATGCTATCGCTCTCAAATTTGTTACTTATCAATACTATATGCTACCACACAATTCTGCCAAGTTCGATTCAAATCGGATGACTAAAGCATATAGCTGCCATAGGAACGATCGGTCGAAAAAGTACTTCTTGTAAGAAAATTCTTATTTCTTTTCAATGCTAGCGTCTTTAAGCTTTCCAGTTATGAATATTATCGTTTTCCACACAATTTTGACGAGTTTAATTCAAATCTAATGAATGTATAGTACAGCTGCCATATAACAAACTGGCAAGCAAATGGCCAAATGCTGAGTTTGGAAAATAACTCAGCTTAGAATGTTCGACGAAAATCATTTAAAACCTTAAATTATATAAAGTATACAAGCTACAAGGGTATACAAACTTCGGTAAGCTTTCCTTTTTTTTTTCATTTATTTATTTTTTTTATTTGAGGTGTTTTAACATTGTCTGTATTTTGTACAATCCTTAAATCGATTTTTCGTCAATAACGTACTTCTCTCGCACACTAGTTCGAAGTCGAGATCAATTGTCTTCTCGAATTCGAACAGTTTTGATCTTCAAAAATCAAGAAGAAAAAACTCTCAATTGAAGCCATCTTCGGTCTCGCCGATTCTTGCTAGATTTCTCTGGGTGAAGTTTTTGGGGTAAGAAACTAAAATGCAAGTACTAAGGGTTTTGGTTCTGGACCCGCAAAAATTGCGCAACACTTTCAGATTGTGTGAAAAAATTAAAAGTACTTTCGGGCGACGGACTACATTATTACTTTTGTGTTTTGATTCGCCGAACAATTATTTGGACACGAGATCTCAGTTCGAACTTTAAGCATGGTAGAAACCATCGTAGCGCTTGGCTTAGTTTTGTAACCGACTTTGATGTGCAGATTTTCGGATTTACGACTTAATGAGGCATTAAAGTGGTTGCTTTTCAATGCTAAAATTTGGCCAAATTACTTTTCAAAATAGTCAGGTACTTTACTAACTAATTTTCTTAATCAAATTCAGCAAAGTCCGACTGGTGGACCGATGTTTTTTAACAAACAACTAAAATTTGTTAGTCTTAAGGAAGTGACAAGGCAGATATCAACCCCCACGCCGTCTAAACCGTTCACTCATTTCTATCGGTCATATCAACATCTAGGTCAGCGGTGGGCACGAAATTTGAGTTTTGCAACAACAAAAACAGAAAAACAACCCTTATCAGCGAGTCTGCGCTTGCTGCGCCATCTGATTGTGCGGATTTCGTTGTGTTAACTCACTTCTTGTGCGTGTCGGCGCCTTGAAGCAAGGCAATTTCTTATGAGTCTGAGTGACGCCAGTTGCCAAAAAATAACTCTAGGAGCAATAGGAGCAATGGCGCTGGTGAATGACAACCTCTCTGGTTCAACTGGAATAGCAAATTTTCGACATTCTTTATTTAGCCTCTTTCACACCTGGTGCGTTTAGCGAAGTATTCGTGGTCAAGTCTATGCATGCTACTTCTGAAGTATGAGGGACTGAAGTGTTATTTACTTTCCCATGCTTCCTTTCTTTCCAGTGATGGGTCCACCGTTGCTTGGCTGTTCAGTAGGAGCTTAACAGCATGGTTCGAGTTCAGCTACATACGTAAGTGCTGTAGCTTGGCACAGTCATCGCTCCAGACTAGATCACTGCAGCACATTAGCAAGGAGCAGTCTTCATCCCTTCTTCAGCATGATTCTGCAGGGTCGGTTTTCTATGTGTTGCGAGTTTTCCTTGACAGCAAGGTGCTCGCGGAAGATGTGTCGCCTGTCAAGCATGTCTCTTAGTCGTTATCTCGCCCTCTCTTTCTCTCGCGAACGCTACACCACAACAATAAACTAAACAAGCTGGCACTTGATTATTTTCTCTCTCTTACAAGCACACGGTTTTTAGACGCTTGACTAACAACGTGCTGTTAATGGCTCACTATTGGACAGATCACTTAACAGTAGCTGCTATTACAGTGAAAGAATGTGTCTTGCAGTGAGCGCCACCGATTCTGCTTCAATTGTTTCGATTTTTGATTTGAGCGGTCTTAAGTGAATATATTTGTCCACGGCTTTTATTCAGCTCATATTCTTACTGTTTCTAGAGCTGCTATTTGTATTTTGATATGCGCCCAGACTGCTTTTTCCTCAAAAAACAACCGATAGCAACATTTTACGCACGAAAATGGAAAAGCTTAATTTATTTTTTGTAACTGTAAGTTTGTTCCACAAGACGTCGCGACGTCGTCACAGATTTTTGGGAAAAAACGACGGCCTTATAATCGTATTTGTCTAATGCAAAATTCGATGGAATAGAACGCGAATTCCCAACGGTGAAATAAGACTTTAAAATGGAACCCTAGGGATTTGTTTGTTAATATGAACGACCAAATTCAACAAAGGGAAAAACCTGTTGCTGAAAACCTGTCAGCTTTATAAAAATTCAATAATATTTCAATTTTTGTTTGTTTTTCGACCAATTGCCATGCGCCATATGTACGACAAACTGAGCGCTAAGTTGATGTAACTGTCGAATGATTGCCTGTTTCTGTTTCAGTCTGCGGAAAAGAAGACATGGGGCTATACGTAGCGCTCACTCCAGTGTGCAGTGTCAGAAGCAAAATAATTGAATTTCAAATACTTCAAAGTCCTAAGACCTACAAAACTCCAAAAACACATTCACTGACCAAACATTTGACTTGATTTGGACAGCCTACTTTGCCTGCTCCATTTATATCATGCAGTCTCAGGTGGTTGCATTGACTTCTGGGAACCAAATTGATGGACTGCTGCTCGCTAGCAGCCTCGTAACGAGGTGAAAACATTATGTTTATTACCTAATTACCTCAATTTATTAGCGGTAATTGCAAGTGTTTTGCATTCAAGCTCCGCCATGCTGTCTGCCTGACTTCTGAGGGCTTCTGTCTGCCAGGAGTACGCAATGGAAAGACTCCCCGTTTATCACTCCGGTGAAGCAGGTTAAGCAAACGGATTTCCAATTCGCTTGAGTTTATGAATGAATTTTCTGTTATACTCGCTTGCCTCGCTTTTTTGTTGTCTTATGCCCCCTTCTATTTGGTATGGGAGCAATTTCGGTTTGTTGAACTTGTTGGTGTTGGTGTGGAAAAACTACTGTGTGGCTGGTCTTGCATAATCAGCTCGTAATGAGCTCATTTGCATGTGTGGAAGATTAATGAAAAATTGTAGAGGTTGAGGTGTTGGTTCAGTACTTTTTCACCCAAGTACTCCAACTACGCAGAAACCCAGAACAGAACTCAATCCCATTGAGCGGCCTGCTCATTGATAACTTTGAACACAAATATTATCATTGTAAATGCGCCGCCTCACAGTTGGGCGTTAATATCAAGCTGTGTCCGCTGGGGACATGGGGGGGCGCTCCATACAATTTGATTGGGCGCTGCGCGAACGAAATGGAAACGAAGCTCCGGAGACGCAAAACAAATGCGTGCAATCAGCGCAGGCGGCGCTGGGTCCATTAGGCCAGATATAAAGCTTAATTGCCGTTCCCGGGCCAGGCGCAGCAGGCGACCAATGTGACCAGGCTGTGATTATGCATCCATATTGCCATGGATTTCGATTTGGGTATCGGTTTTCAGGTTCCCAGTTGCTGTTCCCGCTTTTGCCAAATGATTTGATTACGTTTTGATTAACGCATTGCACTTTCCGAGGCAGCCAGCGCCACCTGTGGCTACCTGGAGGCGTATCAGAGCCTAATTAATATCAAGAGACGAGACGAGACCAGCGGCTGAGGACGCGGGCGCCACGTTTCGCTGGCAGCATTGTAATTTTATACGCATAATTAATTGCGGCGACAATCGATTTGACATTCGAGATAAAAATACGCGGCTGCTGTAGAAATTTGCATTCAGCTGCCACAATGCATTTATCATTATTGACGAGCAATAATGAATGCTTAATTAATTTAACGATTTTATTTCTAGCTCAATAAACTGTCAAACCGAGCGCATTTAATTAATGCAAAGAACAAACTAATTTTAATTGCTTACAAATTTCATTTCAATTATTCAATTAGATAAGTGACAATAAAGTTTTAAATTAATCAGAGTTTAATAAAAAGTATGCCGGTAACTTGACAAGTTACGCTGTGATCTTGACAGTGGATGGAAGAGAGGAAAGAACAATTTTGGTTCGCGTTTTGACGCTTGATAAGTTTGCTTGTGGACACTACTGTTACACTAACATTTTGGTTTTCAATGCTATCGTTCCCAAACTTGCGTCCACATCAATTTGCTAAAATTGATCCAAATCGGATTACTATAGCATATATGTCATTGGAACGATTGGTCGAAAAAGTAGTTCTAATGAAGTACTTTCCAATCATAAATATTAGGGGTGTTCCTGCAAGTGATTTTGATTCTGATTCTGATTTTAATTTCGGTGTGACCACATAAACTGCAGAAAATTACAAAAAAAAACTGTCACACAAAATGAAAATCAAAATCGAAATCAAAATCAACCTCAAGGCTGATTTTGATTTTTCTGTCTAACTAATTGTGAGAAACAATTGCTCGGCTTTTATATTTTGTGATTTAAGTATGTAGGAACAGGTACGTCTTATGTGTTGGCCACTAAATTATTTCAAATCATAAGTTTATGATTGTTTAACATATTTCAGGGAGCAAGCGAAATTATTTTAAAGCGAAAACGCACCAATATTATGAAGTGATCGCAGCCGAAAACAAAAGAATTTTTGGAACTGGTGTTGGATCTCATTAAAGATTCGCCTGATTTGCTCGATGTAATCTTAAGTAAATATAGTTTGTCCTTAATCTATGATCATTATTCATGAAATATTCTTGCAGAAACCAACCGCAAAAAATTTTATTCCCGCGTGATTGCTACGTCTGAAACATTTAAAGACGTTAAGCACATCGCACTGAAGAATAAAATACGGACCTTGAGGACACAGTATATAAGTGCACTGGAATGGCGAAACAGTACAGGCGGCGGTCTGATATCCGAAGGCGAAGACCTTACTGTTGCAGGTATGGAAAAAATCACAACTTATACAATGATTTTGCTGTTTCATTTACAAATTCTAGATAATATTGTAAATTTATGCCCAAACTTTGATTTAGTGGAGCAAATTTACGGACAAAGAAAAAATATTCATCCACAAAAAGATATTGACTCCGAAAACTGCGATATTTTGGAGGGCTATGAAGACTTCGTAGAACTTCAGCAGAATACTGAAGATATCGATGAGTTGGAGCCTTTATCTATATTCCCAGCGTGCTCATCGAACCGGGCATTGCGAGCATCATCGGAACGGGCCCGTTTTGGTTCCCTTCTTAATATGGTGCATGCAGCGGCAGAAATGTAAAGTGGATGACCAGTTATTGGAACTAGAGAAGAAGAAACTAGAATGGGAAAAAGAAAAATTTGATAAGGAACTAATGACAAAATCTCAACTTAAGGCAATGGAACTTGAGCATCAGAAGAACTAAAGCAAATGGAAATGAACAAGGAAATACAAATGATGGAGATATAAATTAAATATAAGCTTATGCAATAGTCTTGAACAATGATTAATGTATACTAAATAATAGGTTTAATACAATAAAAATTAATCCGTTTATTCGATGCCGTCATTTGACGAGGTTATTTGACCAGCGTCAGCATCATTTCCGTTATCCACAGCATTTGAATTTGATTAAATGTTAAAATATATAATATGTCTCAACAGCCTTAAATACCCTTCCAGAAATTAGTTGAATGAGGCCACCATCACCAATCCCTAACAATGCTGCAGTTTTTACAATGGAGGATCTTTCACCATAGGACCCAAGACGATATAGAACCACCATAAGTTGTACGTTGGTTGGGATCTGTTGACTGCTGCGCAAACCATTAAAAACTTCATCATTCTCTATTAAGCTCAAAATAACGTTGAAGCTTTCCCAGTTTACCTTCATGTAGTGCTTGAAACGACACTCGTCCAGATTTGGCAGCACATGGGTTATGAATTGCTTGCATTTTGGGACAGAATGCTTGAAGTTAGGAATGCCATATCGATAAAGTTCTCCTTGGATACCATACAATAAGGGTTCATTCAAAATTTGGTTCTGCCTTTTCCTCGAACGATCTGCATTATTAGATGAATCGTTCACAAAACAATAAAAAAGTAGGATTTCAACGTACCTTTAAAAAGCTGCGAAAATTCCAAAGTAATATACTCCGCGAGTAAACTATTTTTGATTGATTCAATCAACGCTGTCTTACCAGTTTTCTTTGTAATTTTCCGGAATTTATTAAATTATTTTCTTTTTTTAATAATCAAAATTATTTTTAGGTCGTTCCTGCAAAGTGATTTGATTTTTATTTTGTGTGACAGTGTTTTTGTAATTTTCTGCAGTTTATCTGGTCACACCGAAATTAAAATCAGAATCAAAATCACTTGCAGGAACACCCCTGTTATCTGTTTCAACACAGTTTGGGCAAGTTTGATCACAATCAGTTGAATATATCAGACAGCTGCCATATAAAAAACTTTCCAGCCAAATGGTGTGAGCGGCCTAAATCTAAACTGTTTTTTTATATCATTGAACAAAGTGGCCTAAGTCGCCACAAATAGTGACCCCGACGTGATCCTGCTAAAGTCTTCGGGTCAATACATCAATTGAATGTTCGAGCTTACGAAAGAAACGTCGCTCTAACATTTAAACAACATAAGGATCTCACGTTCCTGCGAAACAACTAGGCAAACAAGCAGTCAAGCAACCAATCAAGCAACCACGTCAAGCGGCCACTTAAGCCTCCAAACACTGGAACCTCACACAACATATCATAGAGATACAAGCCAGCATACAGTGTGAATTTCCCTGATAACCCAGTCGACTCCATGCATCATTTAGGGGAGAGTGGCTGTGGCGGATCCAGCTAATCCCGCTCCAATCACAGTTCATCCAGCTTCAATCACAGATCCAGTTCACCTGACTGGTTCGTCCATCACTTGGACTCATTCTCCGCTGCAGACGACATCACATTAAACCAACTAAATCTAAACTGTGTTTTTATATTCTTGAACAGAGTGGCCTTAATCGCCACATGGTCACAGTAGAGGAGAGTTTGGGAAGTCACTCAACTAACCTTGTTCAAAACGAATATGAAATTTTTGTATGAAAATCATCTAAATATTTTACGAGCTGCAAGCAAAAGTATACAAACTTCGGCCAACCCGAAGTTAGCTTTCCTCTATTTTTATACCTTTGTAGAGGGTATATTAAAATTGTGCAGATGTTTGTAACGCATAGAAGGAAGCATCAGCCGGATCGGACGACCATAGCATATAGCTGCCATAGGAAGGATCGGTCGAAAAAGTAGTTTTAGTAAGAAAAACTTTTTTGTTTCCAATGCAGTCGGCACCAAACCTCGTATTGCATAATTTCACCAAGTTTCATGAAAATCGGACATCTATATAGTATAGCTGCCATACAAAAGTAAGGTCTGAAAAAAAGTCTTAGTAGGAAAAACTTTTTGGTTTCCAACGCTATCGCTCCCAAATTTGTTACTGATCAATATAATATGCCACCACACATTTCTGCCAAGTTTGATCCAATTTGGATGACTATAGACTATAGTTGCCACAGGAACGATCGGTCGCAAAAGAATGCTTTTTTGTTTTTGTTATAAGCTATCTTGCTGGGGAACCAGCAGCGTGCAAAGATTGGTAGGGGATGGTGCCAAGGGAACATTTATGCCAAATTGCTGATGCGGCCCGAGAGATGCCCTCCATGGACACAAATGTCGATGGGGTGTCGTAGGTTGAGACGACTTCTGAGACTGTTTGTCGCCAGATCGGAGGCAAGTCTATGTGAGTGGACCACCAGTCGGTCATGATACCTGCCTGGTGTGCATACATATTGATTTGGGCTCTTACTGGCAAAGCATCCAAATCGCGGTATTTAGTTGTATGCCTCACATACTAGGGTGCCCACATAAAAGATTCCAGAGTATTGAGGGTAGTCGAGCACGACATACTCAATACCTGGATCCGCTGTTACAGTAAGGCATGATGATGAAGGATTTTGGATCGCAACGAAATACAGCTACGAGGCTTGAGGAGCTTTCCTGGTGAAGCGGTGGTTCAGAGACACGCCAATTTAACCGCGGTACCCGTATATGGGAGTCTTGATCCTAGGTGACGCACTCGAGCAACTTATACGGGTCTCATAGCGATCGTGTTGACTCTTTGAAGGATTAACGGCTATGTTCCAGCGGTTTGCCCATCGACCAAAGCCAAGGTACTGATCCGGACATAGAGTTGACAAAATCCTTAATATTAATGCGAATGTATTTAGGAAATCTTGTACCCGACCATGAAAGACTTCATTTGACTGGCGACCAACCGAGAAGTCAAACTACTTTGAACATGATAGCATTTAAGTTGTGCAGATAACAACATGCTGCATTAATGTTTTGCGCCATCCAGGCAAAGTGTCATGGTCAGCTATCGGTTTATCATCCTCTAGTATAGAATAAAGTAGCACCTAATCCGCGATGCATGCTTCACCCAGAAAATATAATTTTTATTTTCTTTACATTTATTTAAATTCAAATAATTAACAGTGCTTAACAGCTGATTAATCAGAGTGACCTTGCTTCTTTTAGGTGTATGTTCACCCTGCTTTAGTTATGTTCCACACACACAAGAAATAACTAGCAAATTCCTGGCAGGAATTTTCCGCAGTGCTGGATACAGGCCTTTAAAGAAAACATAAAATACACTTAAATCAATCCAAATTTTCTCTTGTTAGAAGAATTTTTCTTAAGTTGAGTACAGAAATTTTTAATATTGATGATATACTATGGGGCTTATAACATTATGGGCCAATTCCGATTTGTTCTTGAAACGAGGAAATAAGTTTATTCTAAGTAAGGCTGCAAGGCTCTGATATTCCGGGGGTTCCAACCCGTTTCACAGTCTAAAGTTCGGTTGTCGGACCGGTTTCCTTATATTGCGAGCCTAGGGTTTTGGCTTGGTTCATGGATTCTTAAATCGTTGAGTCATTTTTGATAGCTATTAAAACTATTAAAACTTCGATGTACCCCAAAACCCGAACCGAACCGGTTCTCCGAGGTTCGGCTCAGGATCAGTTTGCAGCCTTGATTCTGAGTCCCATCGTGCATCAGCAATCCTTTAACTATCATTTTGTACCCAACAATTTCTCCAGGAGCCGTCTGAGGGGGATCTGAGAAAGTAACGACCGCACTATAGCTAATCAAATAGAGCTAAAAAGCAAGGCTGCAAACCTGTAAAATTTTGGTGAAGGTTCGGTGTAAGTTTCGGTTCGCGGACCGGTTCCTGTACTAATCGAACCCAAGGTTTTGGTTCGTTTCTGGGTTTATAGATTTTTAAATAGTTGACAGATTTTTGCCTCAACATTCGGTCAAAATTTTGACAGGTGAACGCGTCCAGATTACAAAGCTATGTATGTGAGACGTCAAGTCGACTGGACCACATTTCTTATTGTTATCATTCATAAGTGTTCTAAAAAGTGTTTCAAAAGTGACTGGTTTTTGAATTTTAAGCCAGCAGGCAGCATTTTATAAAATTTCTGATCACATTTGAGTCTTTTTTGAGTCCTCTGTCCGATTAAAATAGTCATAAATTATACTTTTGTCGAGAATATGGTGCCCAAGCCAAGAGTTATATATATATCGTTTATAATCCGTTTTTCTCATCAGTTTTCACTCAATTTCGAGTCATATTTCCAATTATTTGCGAGTCGTTTTTTATTGTACTTCAGTAAATCACATTTTGAGCTTATCCATGAGTCATTTTCGAGTCCTCTTTAACATTAATTTAATCTCTTCAATCTTCGAAAGAGCTTAAAAAGGACTCATCAGGGCGATTCTTGTTAAAATGATCTTCCAAATGCATTTGCTTTCCCCTTTTTCCGACTATACTTATGCTTTTCTTTCTTCTCGAAATCGCAGTATGGATTGGATTTCAAAAAAGCATTTGTAATAATCAACTCAAGCGATTCTGTAATATACTATAAAATAGTTTTTATCGGTCATAATATTGAGAAAACTAGAAAAGGTGTTAAGAAATTTATTTAATTGATTTTTTGAACCAAACCCTTTTTTTTTGTACAGAGGGTTCGGTTCGGGTTCAGGTTCGGGGGCTCAAATATTTGAAAGGTTTGGTTCGATGAATCCGGAAAACCCGAACCGATGTTCGGTTCAGGATCGGCTTGCAGCCTGACTTAAAGAAATTAAGGTTAACTTCAACCAATAAGCTTAACAATAGATCAAAAATCTTGAATTACCCAATTGAAAAGCAGATCTGAACTTCGTAAGAGAATTTCAAATAATAGAATCAAGATAATAGAATTAATTCAAGATTTTGGGTTCTTATATGAGTAACCTAGGAATTAAATATTTTACTTACACCAAATAACAAAATTGTATGCATCATGCGGCATTAATGCCATTCCGCACACACTATAACTATGAAAGGCAATTTTTTAAATTTAGAAATTTTGGCTATTATTTCATTCCGCCAATTTAGCAACTTTGTTTCTTGCGAAAAAACCACAAATATATAAATTTAAATAATTTGCTTTGTTAAGTTCTTTGACATTTAAAATTTCAAGTACCGTAGTAAAAACCCATTATACATTTTCATTGAAATAAAATTCCGCGAATATTTTGGTTTTGCTTATCAGCTTCAAAGTGGCAAATATTTTAATTTATTTATTGAGCACACGTACACACCACACACACACACACACACACAGAGTAATAGGCTCCGTCGCTTGTTTACGAATTGCAAATAAATCAAAATAATAAAAAAAATTTTGACGTCGACGTTCTCGTTGCTGCTGTCGTCGTGTTATTTCCATTTGTAATTAAATTAATTGGGTTTTAATTCAATGTGATAAGAGCAAACGCAAAGGCAAAGGCAATAACAACAACAGCATAGAAATCAGCAATTTATTCCACAGAAGTGGCGAGCTCGTTATTGAACTCTGCCTGACACTCGACAAATCGCGTTGATTTAACAAAATACAAACAATCTGAATAATCACTCAATCTGGTTGAGCTACAGCTTCATCTGCTCATCAATATTGTGTCTATGCTTAACCTCCATTTAGTTGCTTGAGCTTGGAAACAGGCGCGTAAATATTCATATAATACGTATACGCCATGTGTGTCCGCTGCTCCCCTCAACAAGCCGCCTGCCCGGTTAATTAAATATTAATTGCCAATTGATAAGCACGCGCTGGCGCTTTTGCTTGGCTGATTTTTAAATTTCAACCCAACACGTCCAAGTACTGGCAATTAATTAGTCTGTGGAAATTCTAGGTTATGTGGAGGTTGTGGTTATCGAATTGAATTATTCGCAATGCTAATACAATTGGTTGTATATTAAACCCAAACACTGCTGGCATTATTTTAAGGAAGTTGCCCATTGCTTCTCTTAACCTTTAATAGCGGTCACTTTTACCAGGAAGTAAATAGGGACAAAGGTTTAATATTGTGTAGCAGCCAGTTATACTTGAGTTTGCTTTGATTTCAGACGCTTTTGAAAAATGAAAATGAAATGAAATTAAAATAAAACCACGGATGAAACTTTGCGTTATAAAGATGTATAAGAAATGAACAGTACACAAATAAAAATAGAGGTTTCTTCTATCCTTCTTGGATCAAGTAATTTCAAATTTTTCAAGTTAAAGGCTGGATTATTTATTTATTTTATTTATTTAATAATTTCTTAATTCCTAGTGCCACAATTATAACCTTTTACGTTAATGCTCTAGTCACATACAAAAAAAATATCATAGTATTTATATCATTAATCCTACTTCTTCTTAACCTAATACATATATAGCAAGACAGATTTTTATTATTAATTCAATGATTTGTGTAATTAAATGTTATTATTAATGATTTCCTATTAAAAATTCTTTTATTTTGACCCTAAATTGCTTTGCGTTACTAACTATTTTTATTTGTGTAGGTTATTGATTCCACAGACGAACAGTGTGAACGAAAAATTGTCGCTCTGAACAGGTTAATTTATGACGTATGTATGTTGTTTATGTTTTTGGTTCTAGCAGATGTGCTGAAGCATAATTCATCATTCGTGCAAATTACCCTGTGCAAAAGTATTATGCTTCTGTAATCAGTCCAAGTCTTAAAATTAAGTTCATAGATTTGTGTAGCAAGCCTCGTAATGTGTTCTCTTCGCTTGACATTGTAGACGTATCTAGCAATACTGTTGAATGTAAAATTAAGCCTACACTGAGAAGCTATATCGCAGTTTCCAAATATCTCAATTCCATAACATGCTATCAATAGCCTAAGATCGGACGGTAAAAACTGCTGGGTTAATGAAAGCTGTCTTAGAAGTCCAAAGGTCTCTCCGGTGGCTTTAATCACATTATCACTCCATGATAGAGTGTTGCTAATAATTATGCCGAGTTGAAGCGCCTGCTCGACATAATTTATCGGTGTGCTGTTAACGATTAAGTCCGGCCGGCATTTAGTACTCAGCGGTTTTTTGTATATAACAATACACTTACATTTTGACGGATTAAGTGACAAACCATTACAAATAGCCCACCTAATAACATTAGACAATTCACTGTTACATAGATTTATACATTAATTTATTCTTTCTAAGGGACAACTGACATAAAGCTGGACATAATCGGCATACATGTGAACATTACAGTTAGACAATGAAACAGGGAGATCGTTTACATACATTGAGAACAGAAGTAGACCAAGAATTGAACCTTGAGGTACACCACGTTTTAGAGACGAAACTGCTGACTTCTCAAGATCGGTAATCACCGTCTGTCTTCTTCCACATACGAAGAGATAAGTTTGATGGCAGTTTCTGAGAAATTAAAAAATTTGGCTAGTTTGGTACTTAAAATTTCATGGTTTACCGTATCGAAGGCTCTGCTAAGGTCAAGTAATGCCAGAAATGGTACCTGACTGTTATCAACTTCCTTACGAATATCTTCAGTGACCTTTATTAATGCCGTGAAACAACTTCTGTGCTTCCGAAAACCGGCATTCAACAGCATCAAGAACATCAGATGGGTTCACACACATAAAACGTAAGCTACTATCACAGGTATTATTAACTACAACATCTAGGTAGGGATTACTAATAGCTTCAGGTATTATCTTTAAGGTAACTAACTGTCTTTCCGATTCCCAATTTTTTCAGCTCCACCCATTTTTGATTGGTAAATATTGCACTTTGGAATTTGCAAGAGTAGTGGTTACTTTTTACAGTATAAATCATTTGGTCTACTAGGCTTCTGAGTGTTCTAAAACGCTGATAGTGCTCAGAAGTCTTATACCTTTTCCACTTTTTATAGGCAGCGTCTCGTTCAGTTCAGATTTTTATTGAAATATTCCGCGTGAACCAAGGATTATGTCTGTGATTACGTACCCTTCGCTTCAGTGGTACCGATTTTTCATATATGCTACTGATGAGTAAGCACAGTTGATTTAATTGGGAATTAACATCTCTAATTGAATATATTGAGTTCCAGTCACACTGGTCTAAATGGTTATATACCACAAGGTAGCGTCGATTTGAGAGGGATTAAAGTCATATGTTAGGAATATAAGGTCATGTTGAGAAAAAATTAGTACTGCAACCTGGTAATAAAGAAGAATTTTATCAACTGACAAAGAAAACGTCGAGGTAAAGAAGAATTGACTAGTTTTAAGCCTATGAAAGACATTTCGGATAACAAATGTCGTTCCCTTAGCATATTGCTATTAAGATCTCCAGTTATTATTATGTCAGTAAACCTTAGAGATAGTGTGCAGGTTAATTCAATCACATCTGAGAAATCAATAGAACAATGCGGTCTATAGATGCAGCCAATAAGCAGACTTGTTTGAATTCCCTGACCGGCCACTTGCAGAAACAGATATTCTATGGCACTTTGGCCTTTGTTTGCATACCACTTTAACTTTAAGTTTTTATACTCTGTACCGAAGGTACATAGAGTATATTAAGTTTGTGCAAAAGTATGTAACAGGGAGAAGGAATCGATTCCGACCCTATAAAGTATATATATTCTTGATCAGCATCAACAGCCGAGTCGATATAGCCATGTCCGTCTGTCCGTCTGTCCGTCCGTCCGTCCGTATGAACGAAGAGATCTCAGAGATGGTAAGAGATAGAGGTTTGACATGTATGGGACAAAAACTCATTATATTTGCAAGCAAATCAAGTATATTTTTAATTTTTGCCACGCCCTGGTTTTGAAAATAGTTCCAATGGTTTCCGTGCTGAATTGCTCACCAAAATAATTGTATATGTCCAAGGTTGTATTTGAGCTGACTGTACCATATTCTCGATTCACTTCTTCTGGCTTGAGTTTCACACTGAAATCTATGATTTTTGTCTATCGCAACAGGGAGTAGGAATCGTTTCCGACCCTATAAAGTATATATATTCTTGATCAGCATCAACAGCCGAGTCGATATAGCCATGTCCGTCTGTCCGTCTGTCCGTCCGTCCGTATGAACGAAGAGATCTCAGAGATGGTAAGAGATAGAGGTTTGACATGTATGGGGCATATATTTCTTATACTTGCAGGCAGATCAAGTTTATTTTCAATTTTTGCCACGCCCCCTCGCGCCCCCGCAATTTGGAAAAAACGTCATATCTCCTACAGTTTGAGTTACAGTGGAGATAGATCGTTCGTTCCTTCTAGAGATACCTTATAAACAAAATTATTAATCGATTTGCTGAAGGAATGATAAAGATCGGATGAACGATACTCAAGTTATGGGCAAAAAACGGCCACTTAACACCACCCATCCCCCCACCAACAACCACAGCAACATACCCTAACCGTTCAACACAGGCAATCTTAGTGCGATAGAGAAAGAGAGAGAGAGAGAAACTTAGAGAGCGCACCGCGTTGTGCGCGGGGTGTTAACTGGCCGTTTGACTCCTGAGCAAATGCGAGTGTAAGGCTACAGAGTATGTTATAGTCGGGTTCGACCGACTTTCTTTCTTGTTTATTAACGAATATTGCAACTCCTCCCGCGTGGCTTTGTCTGTCTGATATGTGTATTTTAAATCCGTCACATGTAATTAAGACATCACTTAGTTGAGGGACGAACCATGTTTCTGACACACAAATAAAATCAACATTTGAACATTTATGTGACAAGTATTCAGTCCGTTTTTTGCTTATGAAGAATCCTAACCATTGTTCGTATGGCCGTGATGCAAATCTGCAACATACCGTTTGAATCCAATTATTTCGTAAAGTATGTGAAGAAAGTGACAACTGTTTATTTTTTATGAATCTTCAATATATATTTTTTAACATTCATTTTGTTTGGACAACATTTTTCACTTTTCCCGCCAATTTTGTGAATTTATGCAAGTGGTCTCCAAACCATTTTATGTATTGCAAATTTTTATCATAAAGAAAATGATTTATTTTGCTAAAAGCTCACAATACAACAGGTAATTATAACAAAAATGCATGTGCAGTCGATTTTTGATGTTTCTTGTTGTGCTCTACGAACAAAACTGCGTGTATCGCTGTGTTGCAGATATTCATCAAACAGCTTTTGTAAGATGAGTTGTGTAGTTGTTATTTTGATGTATATCTGCAACATACATATGTTTGTGTTTAGTTTTTATGTGTTTATTGGTATGGTTTAGGGTTTGTCCTTTGCGTTTTATGTTCTTCTATGGGCATCACAAATATATAAATTGCCAGCGATACTTTTTTACTTAGGGTAAATGTCAGCACAGGGACAAACGCCTTCCCAAATCGCAAGAATTTTTGACTGTATGGATAGCGAATACGAACTCATTTTTTCTGCTGATAAAGAAAGCGATTACTATTCAGGTAAAAAACATCTTGATACCACAGATGACGAAGACATCGAAGATCGAGCTGAACGTCCTAGAGCATTAAAAAGCACTGTTTCTAGCAAAAACGACCTAAGAAGAAATCGAACTACGCTGGATCCGCTTCAACGAAGCCAAAAAAAGGTTATGTTCAAATTGAACGCCCATTGGAAGTAGCTCTTTGATTCTAACGGGGCTTTCTAAAAATACAATCGAAAGTGTGACCTATTGTTCAGTTGCTTTGTACAGCGACAGCAGCTCACTGCAGCATGTTCATTTTGTTAAATGAAAGTTTAGTAAAAAAGTTATATTAAATCAAGTTGAGTAAACTGAATATTGTACATACAGGTATTGACTTTGCTTTTACAATTAAACTTAATATGTTTAATTTTGTGTAAATTTACGTTTTATAGCCTATTTCCACCAAAGAAATGAAGCATTATTCCTTGAAATGACAAGAAATGAAGAAAATGATATCATTTCTTCCATACAAATTGTTGTTGCATGATCGCATTCCCCACGAAGGAATTTGATATTTTTTTTAAAAAGTACTCGCTACTCTCTGGAAATAGAAAGTGTCATCACCAATAAACTGTAGATTTGAATTTAAAAAGTAGGCGCAGTTTTGTTTAAAATATAAATTAGTCAAAATAAAGTTGTATATTTAGCATTCTGCTGATAATTCAAGGCGATAAAATAGGCTCACGTAGACTTTTTGGAATATTTAGCGAAAATAAAAAAGACATACCCGTTAGGAAAGCAATTTCTCGGGGTGAACGCATTGCATTCGCCCTGAACTCTCAGCAGAAATCTAAATGCACAAATTATTTTATTTTTTTGATTTAAATGTTGTTTATTCTATGAGGCTATTTATAATGTATTAAAATTTCATCTCGCACGCGCTCTTCCCCTTGGTTTACGAAAAGCTTGTCTAATTTAAAAAATATAAAATCTCGCCTCCGGTTCTCAGTTAGATTTCTCTAGATATTCAGTGGTCCGTTCAAAGTTTTTGCTGCATAATTCAGAATGCTACAATAATTATCTGCTTAGCTGCAAGATAAGCATTCAGCAAAACCCCAAAAAGTTCTATAACGTCATTAACTCTAAACGCAAATCTTCTCAGTTTCCTCCAACGCTTTCGCTCGATAACGTGACTGCTAGTAATGATGCTGACATCGCCAATTTATTCGCAGCATTTCTCGACTAGTTTTGGTACCATTAATCCGTATCCCTATCCTATTACCCACTCTAACAGCAGCCATCCACCTGTTTTGGATTTAGAGTGTCTGCTTTCGGGTATTCGTTCGATTAAAACATCATATACTCCTGGACCGGACAATGTACCAAGCTGTGTGCTTAAAAACTGTGCAAGTTCTTTATGCTTCCCGCTTTTAAGGCTGTTTAACTAATCTCTTGAGCTAGGTCAGTTTCCCAACGATTGGAAGGAATCTTTTGTCATTCCTATTCATAAAAAAATATATAAATCGTCAGTAACAAATTCCAAAACTATCTGACAATCCTAAAATTTTTTAAAATCCTCATAACATCTCAAATACAGTACTCTTGTCGCTCAATTATTTCGCAATCTCAGCACGGCTTTATGAAAAAGCGTTCTGTTTCTACAAACTTGCTTGAGTTTACTTCTATTTTGAATAGGGGTTTTATTAATAAACTGCAAACAGATGTAATTTATACTGATTTTAGCAAGGATTTTGACTCTGTCAATCATGGTCTCCTCCTTCACAAATTGTATCTGCTTGGTTTTTCTCTAAACCTTCTTAACTGTATAAAGGCTTATTTGACACACCGTTCCCAGCGTGTCCGTTTCAATTCGTCGCGTACTCTCTGGCGTACCTCAGGGTAGTCATCTTGGACCTTTACTTTTTAATCTGTTCATTAAAGACATCCCTCACGTCCTGCTTCATTCGCATGCTTTGATGTACGCTGATGACCTAAAACTTTGCTTGTCTTATAAGGACCCGATGTCACCTCTCTTTCTTCAATTGGAATTAAACTCTCTGCATACATGGTGTTCGCTTAATTCCCTTCCACTAAACGCTGAAAAGTGTAAATGTATGACTTTTCTTCGAACAAAGCCGCATTTATACGACTTT
The DNA here is from genome assembly GCA_037044535.1 of Lordiphosa magnipectinata. Taxonomy (NCBI): domain Eukaryota; kingdom Metazoa; phylum Arthropoda; class Insecta; order Diptera; family Drosophilidae; genus Lordiphosa; species Lordiphosa magnipectinata. The sequence goes on from JBAMBO010000836.1 coordinate 87,463, forward strand.
TCGATTAATGACAATCCTCTTGAACGCATTTACGAGGTTGATGATTTGGGCGTCCTCTTTATCTCCAAGTTAAGCTTTAGTAGACATATCTCTGTCATCTCTAATAAAGCTATGGGTGTTCTTGGGTTTATCAAAAGATGATCCAAGGAATTAAACGATCCATATCTCACAAAACATTTATACGTCTCTCTAGTTCGACCAATACTTGAATATGGGTCGTGTGTTTGGTCACCGCATTACCAAAAATATCAGGACCAACTTAAATCGGTTCAAAAACAGTTTTTAATTTTTGCCCTCCATGGAATTAACTGGGATCCCACCATCCATCTTCCATCTTACGAGCATCGACTACTCTTAATCTCTTAATCATCCATCTCTTTTCATTCACAAACTCTTATCAGGTGATATTGACTCTTGCGCTCTGTTAAGCCAAATAAATCTTGCTGTTCCTTTGTGTCTTACCAGAAATAACCTTTAACTACGCTCTCTGCTTCTATTTGGATGTGAGAGGAGAGAAACACATTTTTTTTTGATTTTTTCCTCTTAGGTCTTCTTGGGACCGTTTCGCCTAATTCCCGAATTCAAAAGGTCTTCTTCGTATGTATGCATCGGTGTGTAAGGCTCGTCTAACGATATGAATGTATGCGACAAACTATACGCGCTCTCTCGTTCTCTCTCGCATAGACTCTCTCTCTGCTTATGTTAAACTCTAGCGCAACTCTTGAATCTGCAACCTTTTCAAATAACATTTTGAGAGTTTGGTCTTCGAGAAGCACGCAATATAAGACCAATGGACTGAGTTGGGCCTGTTATTCGGTTGCTGTCAGACCGATCAGCGCTGTGTGGTCAACCACTGCCACTTAACAGTGAGCACGATAACAGAACACATTCGGTTGCGGGAAGCCCCGGCCCCTTTTATATTTGGTTTTTCGGTCAGTGACGTGAGCAGAGCGAACTGAAAAAAGGGTTGAGAGTTATTTACCAGCTATGGTAAAAAATGATATAATTTTCTTCATTTCTTGTCATTTCAAGAAATGAAGTTTCATTTCTGTTTAAATAGACTATTAGTTTTTGTGTTTGTTTTTGGTTCGTGTATCAAATGTTTAGTTAGAATTTCAAGTGTTTTGCCCTCACTATTTATTTCGACATATTGTTTCTGAATACTTTATGGTCTGTACGCAGTTGTTAAGTAATTACTGTACTACTTTTTACTATAGTGTGGAACGTAAATCACAGCTCAAGGCCCAGTAAGGCATTACATTTACAGCAAAGGCCAGCAAACAATACAGGCCTGTTCCGGTTTTCACTTGCCACTTTCCACAAAAATTGTCGAATTCGAATTTGTTTGAATGTTAAATGTTCTGTTGTATCAAACTGATTGGGTTAATCAGATTGAAAAGTTATAATTTCAATCCGTCGAGTAGACAGTAAGAAGAATTTAAAGGTTTGATACGGATTTTCACGATTGTTTAATAGAAAAGAGAACATGTACAAAATTCGAATTCACTTTAGTGAAAACCGGAACATGGCAGATAGAGCTTATTAGAAATGAAGAGAACACTTTTAGAACAACCTCTGGGAATATCACCATGTGTCTGAAACAAGGAAATAAAAAAATAAATTCATCCAACAAAGATGCATGTTGCTGCATAATTGATCGTATGAACGATTCACAAATTAAGAGCATTAGAATGTTTGCTGCTGCATCGCTCTTTAAAGACCTCACAGTATAAATTTTACCCCGATATTTCCACAAGAAGTATTTATGGCCGCTCTTTCCATATAATTGCAACCATTGTGTACCAAAGTGAATTCCATCCTTGCATTTTGGGTTTCCAAGAAGCCACGGAGCTCTGGACTAGCTTCATAGTTCAGTAAGCTCAACTGTATCCGCTTATTGAAAGAACCCTTTAGATAGTAGTCCCAACACTGTACACTTCAACCATAACCCATACAATTTTATCCACACAAAAACGCTTAAACATTAACAAAAACTAATAACTAGTTAGGTATCTTCTTAGTCCCGGTTCGGCAAAGGCTCTTCTTGATTCATCAGAAACAGAATCAAGGAAAAAATTGCAAGAAATAAGATCAATAAGCGCGGTAGCACTGAGTAATCCACGAAGTAACGAATGGAGCCAGGCTGCGGTGCATCGCGCAGCAACTGCGGCGGCAACGGTTGAATGTGTGGAAACGGCTCACGGACTTGCCGGACGAAACCTTTGACGAACATGCTGCCCGGGGGCACGGCGATTTCCTTGATGTAAGTCTGCCCGTATTGTTCGGCCAGGGACTTGCGGGTGGGTGGCATTACGTTCCGACCGTTTATCAATGGTATCAAGGTATTTGGCCCAATGAAAGCCTGGCAGATGGGACACTTAGTGTTGAGGCCCCTCTGGGAGATCCATCCATAGATGCAGCGTGTGCAAAAGTGGTGTCCACAAAAGCTCACGATAGGATCACGAGCCGTGCGCAAGCAAATAGTGCAGGCAAACGGGGCATTTTCGGACGGTTCACTATCGCTGTCTTCATCGCCGCCCCACGGTGGTTCTTCCTCCGGCCAATCCACAAGGTTTTCCATTTTGGTAGTTGCTGCCTTTTTTTGTCTGTCGAAGAATAGAACAATGAATGAGGGTATGGAGTGACTGTATCTTTAATTTCACAACTTTACTGAGTTTACGTTTAGTTTTGGGAAACCGAAAAATTAAGTTTCCGCACAGGTTTAAGATAATTTCGAAACGTTATTCGTTGAAGATAGAATAATACTGTTTGATGGTGGTATGAAGTGCGTGTGTCTTTAATTTCACAGCCTGCTTGAGTTTGAATTTAATTTTCGGACTGTCGTTCTTTAGAAAAATCCGAAAAAGTTACTTTGTGCCCAGATTTAAGGAATGGTAGGGACGACATTCTTAAAAGGGTGGAAATTCGGCGATGATTCAGAACAGAAATTACTGCCTTATTTTTGCGGAATGCAGTTTTTAAGGAATTACCCAACTACATTCAAATTTGTAAAAGATATAAAGATTTTTCCAAATTTCGAGGGTAACAGGATGCATGGCATGTTTGAAAATAAAACTCAACAGATATGAGGATATTTCAACAGCTACAATGGCAACGGGTGATGGGTAAATGACCACATGATCTCTCAGCAAGCATAAGGTTTCTATGTGCCGTAGATGTGAAGCTTCTGGATCATTCCTACTCCTGTTGTTGGTTGTCAATACATATATAATATATAAATGAAAGTTGTCCGTATGGATGAAACCGTGCTCTACCAAAACATTTGTTTGCATGGGGTTCATTCACAATGCTCTGTACCGCCTGCAGCTGTTCTTATTCTGGGCAATTTGTAGATTCAATGGGGGAAAGTCATTCAAAACACGATAACGGGGCTGATAGCTTTTCAATCGTGAACACTGCACGAATTGTTCCAATGAGCGATGTTGCACATTAAAAGAATCCTTGGCTAAGCGCTCTACGGGGAATCCCCGCAGAGGACATGGAGGCTGTGGAGGAGGCAGACGAGCCCATGTCCTCACAAGAACTCGCCTCAGAGCTTGCAGTCCATGAGGACGAAGAAGCCGACACCACATTGGTGTTCGGAGGCGGTGGGAGCAGTCCTGGCTCCCCGCCAGATAGCGCAAAATCAAACAGCGCAATGATGACCCTCAGTCATCAAAAGCACCAAGCTGGTCCAGGTGAACGTTCTTCACGCAAAGGCGGCTTCGGCTGTCTTGGCTAGAACGTTCACCCGATAACACCTGGGACTAGCCTTAATACAGGAACCCTGGTGCAATGAGGGAATAAAGGGCCTGTATACAACAGAATCCACGGTAATTTGGGAACAAAGGCGTGCCTTCCCCAGAGCCTGTATAATGATTAGGAAGAATATTAAATATACTATCCTTTCAGAATTTCTCTCCAGAGATTGCGTCGCGATAGCGACCACCGAGGTGTAGCAGGGAAAAAAACCACGGTCATAGCCTCAGCCTAATTCGCTGGAGATCGTATGTGTCCCTCACAAGAGGTGTCCTGCCCTGGCAGAATACTGCAGGAACAAAAGCCTGCCGCTTGTAGTCGGATGTCGCATGGGGAAGCTCCGATGTGAACGACTAGAATTTTTATCCAGGCTTGACCTGGAACTTTGTAATGTAGGTTCTGTCTTGACATTTGTAACTCGAGTAAGGGAGGAAGTCCTTGACCTCACCTTCTCCGGTAAGTCGCTAAAACCTTATATCAAGGATTGGTAGGCCTCCCTAAAAGAATCTATGTCAGACCATAGAATAATCCAATTTAGATTGGAAACGAATACACAGCAAAGTATCCCTAGAAGGAACCCACGCAAAACCAATTGGGGAGGCTTCTATTCCACGCTAGGAAATAATATGCTGGGGAAGATGCTCGAGCAAACAATCGAAGACAAGGAAGTGGCTTTATGCGCCTTCCTAGACATTGAGGGAGCATTCGACAACACATCCCATAGTGCTGTCAACAATGCCCTCATCAGAAGAGAAATAAGCCCCACATTAGGCAGATGGATAGATTCACTTCTACGTTGCAGGGAAGCCTCTGCAGTGGCAGGTGAAGAAACCATCACAGTAACCACAAGTAGAGGATGCCCTCAGGGAGAAGTTCTATCCCCACTGTTATGGAGCTTACTTGTGGATGAGCTTCAAGAAAGACATACCAAGGATATGCTGACGACATTGTCATTCTTGCGAGAGGAAAATACGAAGAAACCCTATGTGACATAGTCCAGAGGGGATTGAAAGTGACGTCCGATTGGTGCTAGGAGGTTGGGCACAACCCAAGCCCTGCGAAAATCATAGTACCGTTCACCAGAAAATACAAGCTGAGCGGAATGATTCCAATACGCCTATCCGGCTGCCTCATTACCCCAGAAAAAGAGATCAAATATCTTGGCGTAGTCTTTGACAACAAGCTAAGATTTGATAAGCACTTGGAGTATACACTCAGTAAGTGTACTAGAGCACTGTTCTCATGTAGGAGCATAGCCGGAAAATCGTGGGGCATGGTACCACACATACACCGTTGGCTTCTACTTCATGGTAGTGAGACCGATGCACAATTATGGAGCTGTAGTGTGGGGAGATAGGGCAAATCTCCTCACTGTAAGGACGCAGCTGCAAAAACTGCAAAGGCTGGCATGTATATGCATGACCGGAGCCATGCGTACCTGTCCGACAACGGCATTAGAGGTCTTGATGGAGCTAACACCACTTCACCATACCATCTGCCTAAAGAAGAAAGCAACACTGCTAAGACTAACAGCAGAAGAAGTGTGTAGAAACCACATACTAAGCCTAAGGGACTCTGAGAAGCTGGAGAAGGAATAAATACACGTTGGATAGTTTCATCGGACACCTAAAGACGTAAACTTCCTGTGATTCCATTTTTTGTCATCAATGTCCAATGCCATTGTGTGCGAGTCATAGTCGATTTCCACCCCAGCATGTTCTGTCATCAATTCCACGATTTATCGATAACTCTCAAACGTCGAGAAAAAACTCATACTCAAGCAGGCTGTGAAATTAAAGACACACGCACTTCATACCTTCATCAAACAGTATTATTCTATCTTCAACGAATAACGTTTCGAAATTATCTAAAGTTAAGATAATTTTTTGGATTCCCAAAACTAAACCTAAACTCAGGAAGGTTGTGAAGATACACTCACTCCATACCCTCATTCATTGTTCTATTCTTCGACAGACAAAAAAGCAGCAACTACCAAAATGGAAAACCTTGTGGATTGGCCGGAGGAAGAACCACCGTGGAGCGGCGATGAAGACAGCGATAGTGATGGATCCGAAAACCCCCCGTATGCCTGCACTATTTGCTTGCGCACGGCTCGTGATCCTACCGTGAGCTTTTGTGGACACCACTTTTGCACACGCTGCATCTATGGATGGATCGAACAGAGGGGCCTCAACGCCAAGTGTCCCATCTGCCAGGCTAGCATAGGGCCAAATTCCTTGACACCATTGATAAACGGCAAGTCCCTGGCCGAACAATACGGGCAGATTATCATCAAAGAAATCGACGTGCCCCAGGCCAGCATGTTCGTCAAAGGTTTCGTCCGGCAAGTCCGTGAGCCGTTTCCACACATTCAACCGTTGCCGCCGCAGTTGCTGCGAGATGCACCGCAACCTAGCACCATTCGTTACTTCGTGGATTACTCAGTGCTACCGCGCTTATTGATCTTAGTTCTTGTGCTTGTTTGCCCCATGCTGTTTCTAAAGTATCAAGAATGGTCTTGGTCGAACTGGGACTAAGAGATACCTAACTAGTAATTAGTTTTTGTTAATGTTTAATCGTTTTTGAAACATCAGTGGATTAAATTTTATGGGTTATGGTTGAAGTGTACAGTGTTGGGACTACTTTCACAAGGGTTCTTTCAATAAGCAGTTACAGTTGAGCTTGCTGAGCTATGAAGCTGGTCCGGAGTTCCGTGGCTTCTTCGAAAATCAAAATGCAAAGGTGGAATTCACTTTGGTGCACAGTGGTTGCATTTATATGGAGAGAGCGGCCTTAAATACTTCTTGTGGAAATATCGGGCTAAAATTGATACTGTGAGTTCTATGAAGAGTAAAAACTAATAAGCAAAAATGGGCGTTAAAATGAGAGGACATGTCCACGCCCACTTCGCTGTGGCAGCGATGCAGCAGCAAACATTCTTCAACTATTCAACTATTTAAATCAAATAATTGTTTCCAGCCAGAAAAACTCCATTATTTAAAAAAGATTTGTTTTTATTTAAGCGACGACGGACTAAAAAGACTAATCAGCATTCCCAGCACTGGTTTCGACAGACAGCACCCCAGCAATCATTTTATGATATTTGTCATCACATTCGAGTCTTTAACGAGTCCTCCGTCTGATTAAAAAAGTCATAAAAGCGCTCGTTTTTTGATCATATATGATACTTTTGTCGGGAGAGAATGGTACCGTAGCCGCGACTCTTCATGAAGAGTCGCTTATACCCCGTTTTTCTGATCAGTTTCGACTCATTTTCGAGTCAATTGCGAGTCTTTTTCGAGTCGTTTTTTAATGAATCACCAAGGTGATTCTTGTTAAAATGATCTTCCAAATGCTGGGTGGGACATAGCTATAGACTCGTGCAAATGCACTCACTCTCGCACACAGTTCATAGCACCACAGCCAGCATTTTGTAAAATTTTTGATGACATTCGAGTCTTTTTCGAGTCGGAGTGCACAAAAATTACTCGAATGTGATTAATAATTTCAGAAAAAGCTTGCTGAGACCCAGCCAGCACTTTATGATATTTCTAATCACATTCGAGTCTATTTCGAGTTACTTTTGCCTCGACTCTTCATTAAATCAGATCAGCTACGACTCATTTTCGAGTCATAATTCCAATCAAATGTGAGTATTTTTCAAGTCTTATTTCAATAAATCACATTGTGTGCATCTGCGTGAGTCATTTTCAAGTCTTACTTAAATCGCACATGATATTAGTCTCTTTTCAATCATCAAATCTGCAGTAAAAAGATTCTTCAAGATGTTTTTTTGTTAAAATGATCTGTCAAATGCTATATGGGTACAAGCCTAACAACAACTTCATATGTAGAACACACAGAAGAGAGAACCTTTTCATCCTCTCTCTTCTATGCCGTTTGCAAATTCGAAAGCATCCACAAAGATGTATATGCGTCGTCTATAATGTAGATTTGGTTGTCAGGGGACATATGATTTCGTTTGATAAAAATCTCTGGCAATAATCGGTTTTCTTAGTTAATAAAAGCAAGGAATGGTGGAGCATAGCACGAGAAACAAGGGGAACTGCTTTTAAGATAAGCGCTCAAGTGGCGATTGCTGACTTTGAAAAATATTTTAAAAACCTCCTTAATCCCAGCAGGCAAGGATGCCATTTACATTACGCAAGATACTATACCCAAGATGAGCTTTTAGACTCGGAAATCACCTACATTGAAAGTCAAAATGGCACTTGGAAAGGCAAAGACCAACAAAGCGCCGGGAGAGGATCGAATCCCTTATCTGCACTACATGCATGCACCAAAAGAGTTTCTACAGGTGCTTACACGAGTGTACAATAAAATGATCAATGCAGAAGAAGTCGAGAAGTGTTGCTCAACGGACATAGTTTTTTCATATATAGAAATTGGGTGATATACGACAACCAGAGAATTATCGATGAATTTCGTTTTTAAACTGCAACATTAAAATTTTAATGAGCATCCTGAATTATAGGTTGGCTAAATGGTTTGAGCTTCACAATAAAATGAACGAATAACAAGCAGGTTTCAGGAGATGCTACTCTACGATGGACAACGTGTACAACCTTGCGGGGATTGTTCATTTAAAGCTGCATAAAAAGAAAAAGGTATACGCTTTCTTTGTGGATTTCAAAGCGGCCTTCGATAAGGTGCCAAGGTAACTGCTCTGGTAAAAACTGCATACAATGGGAGTGTCATCAAAATTTATTAATCTATTGGAAAGGATTTGTGACCAAACGGACGCAGCAATATTGACAGGAGGAGCATTATCAAATTACTTTGATACCGAAATCTGTGTAAGGCAAGGATGCACACCATCTCCACTACTTTTTGCGCTTTACATGATGCGCTAGGAGGCGGACTGTCCGTAGGAAACCTTAAAATCCGCTTATTAATGTATGCAGACTACATTGTTGTTTTGGCTGATGAGACCCGAACACTACAAAACATGATCAACCGATTAGAAGATTATTGCAGAAAATGGGGAATGGAGGTGAATTTAAATAAGTCCGAAATTATGGTATTCAGGAAAGGAGGCAGACTGTCGGCATCTGAAAGATGGACCTACAAGAGAGAAGAGGTAAAAATATCATCTGAATTTAAATATCTGGGAGTCCTTTTCACGCCCACCGTGTCATTTTAAAAGCATGTGCTTAGAAGGAGTATTGAGGTCAAAACAAGTATTAAAATGACTTGGAATAACTTCCTGGGAAAAAGGGAGATACACATAAATGCAAAATGGAAACTATTCAATGCAAGGATATGGAGCAGAAAGATAGGGAGGATAACTACTGGGTTGACCTGGTGACCTTTATTAAGCTAGCTTTACAATATCGAGCAGCCATTTAAGAAACCTTGAATTAGTCTTAAATGCGTGCTAATGTGCTTCTCTTGCTAAATACTGATTAACGATAAGGTATCTGGGGAACACCCGGGCAGCCAGGTGTGGTAATCGGTGTGAGGTGAGGAGCCAAGTGCACGGCCAACAGACGGACTTTGTTTTATGTCCATGTTGGTTAATTTCGTTTCCCTCTTTTTTTAGTGTAACCTTTATTATTGTTATATTAATCGAAATTCCAAATTGTACTCTTAGTATTGTACTTTAGTATATGCTCATGAAATAAAGAGAACCATTATTATTAATCGGTTTTCTATTTCTTGTGCTTGTTGTTGCTTGAGAAATATTTCCTTCATTTGTGTTGGTGTCTACGCGGCAGTAAGTTAGGTTTGGGAACCCCTGGTTTAGTGTATATGCACACAGAGCACATTTTAGAGGAACGCATGGAATTTGATGACGAAGTGAAACGGAAATTTGCACTGGCCACATCTAACATCATAGAACTGTCAGTTAAAGCAATTAAAAATGTGTTGTATCAAAAATTATACAAAAATATATTGAGAAAAAATAAGTTGGCTTGAAATTTAATTACTATTTGCTCAACAATATGGGGTTTAAAAATCTTGTGGTGGTGATTGAACTACAGATATGCTTGGTCGTTTTTTCGAAGGAAGACTATTTGGGTGTTTTGGGACATATTTTGTGAATTCTAATGCTCCAGTATCTTTGTTGCTAAATGAATCAGCATCAGATCTTGGGCGCTTAGGTATATGGTCATTGGTATTACCGCTGCATTTGCTGCTCGAAATATTAAGGTGGAACAAACTGCATCATGCCCGCAATGCGACGAGCACCTCTTTAATCACTATCACGATTTGTAGCATGTCATCAATATGGTCCTCATGCCAGCTTCCATGCAAGGGGTTTTCAAGTGTTTTTCTTGCAGACTTAAATAAAATAAAACAATAAGGCCAAGCTAACTTCGGCTGAGCCGAAGTTTTAATACCCTTGCAAATGCTGTTTTTGAAATGTCAGAGTTCCCCATATTCCGACAGATAAACATCTGATTTCGACCAAATTTCGCGAATCTTTTTGAAAACATATCAAATTAACAATCACCGAGTTCAAGAACGATAAAATTGAAAACAAAAAAGTTTTTTTCACTAAGACTCATTTTCCTACCGATCGGCCCTATGGCAGCCTTAAGATATAGTCATCCGATTTCGACCAAATTTTGCGAATGTTTTTGAAAACATATTGAATTAGTAATCAGTGAGTTTAAGGACGCTTACATTAAAAACAAAACAAAAAATTCTTACTAAGAACCATTTTCGACCGATTGGTTCTATGGCAACCATAAGATATAGTCACCCGATGTCGATCAACTTTTTCAAATTAGTTTGAAAGCGCTTAATATTAACAATCACCGATCTTAAGATCGATTTACTTGAAAAAAAAAAAGTTTTTTTCACTTAGACCCATTTTCCGACCGATCGGTTCTATGGCAGCTATAAGATATAGTCATCCGATTCTGACCAAAGCTTGCAAATTTGTTTGAAAGCATATAATATTAATAATGGACGTGTTTGAGGATGCTAATATTGAAAACAAAAAGTTTTTCTCAGTAAGACCCATTTTCCGACCGGTGGTTCCTATGACAGCTATAAGATATAGGCATCCGATCTTGACCAAAATTGGCAAATCTGTTTGAAAGCATATAATATTTAGAATGGCCGAGTTTAAGGACGCTAACATTGAAAACAAAAAAGTTTTTCTTACTAAGACCCTTTTTTTTGACCGACGGTTTTTATGGCAGCGTGTAAAAGTAAAAAAAAAGACTCTGTGCAAAATTTCAGCTCGATAGGTTTAAAACTGAGACTAGTTTGCGTAGAAACGGATTGACAGACGGACGGACAAAGCACAATCGACTCATTCATCGTCCTGATCAAGAATATATATAGTTTATGGGGTCGGAAATGAATATTTCTATGCGTTGCAAACTTCTGGGCAAAATTATAATACCCTTTGCAATATAATAACGCATGACAAGTTTCTCTGCCATTACTTAAATTCAGGATATGGAATAGAAACATTTTGCGCCAAGATGTTAAATGTTGCTCAGTGGAAATACCCTATAAATTCACAACCAAAACTATTGTGCCAGTTCTGTTTTTCGTCAGGACTTCATCTAATTTTGTTCATTTTTGGATAGAGTTTTTTTGACGATTGTTTCCTTTGGCAACAAGAAATCGTAGGGACTCATTGTCGAAGCTACAAGTCAACACAAAGCAAGAGTGTTAACACGAAAGAAGACTAAATCAGCTGGTAAGCGATTGCTTTCGTAACACAATGCTGCCGATCCCTTTTCAGCAAGATTCTGATATATACCCATGCCATACTTACCCAACCCCATATATTACATTTAAATTCGGTTTGACTTTTGTCTTTCGCATCAATTAAAAACAGAATGGTTTAAAATGTTTTTTTTTTTGTATAATCATATATTTTTCGATTGATTTTTGTTTGATTTGCTTTGTGTGTTTTTTGTTGTTTTTTTTGTTTTTTTGTATTTTCTTGACGTTTTTGTGTTTTATGAATTAGGTTTAAACAACTACAGGGGAGGATTAACGCTATATGGTAGTTAAGTTTAGGTTTATGCAAGTTCTATATGTAATGAATGTATGTTTATATATATATATATAGGGGATGTTTGTTTATATATATATACGCGTATGTTTATTTAATGCATAGTTAACGGCATTGTTTAGTTCTTACAAAGTCTCTGGTAAATACACTCGTTCGATCCATTAGCTAGACTGACTTACAATGACGAATCGAAACTAAATCGTCATTTAGTTAATGCTTTTGTGTGTGTTTTAATCGTAAATGTTTGTGAGCTTATTGACTTGAGTTGTATAAATAAATTATGTACGAATTTTTTACAATAACAAACAGTGAATAGTTCTAAATGAAAATTCTGGGTCTCTTAAGAGGCTAGTTTTTTTTTTCTTTATGTACAACTAGGAAACATTTGCTTGCTTGCTTTATGATATATACAAAATTGGGGCTTTTTGCTATTTTTGGATATGGAATCAGCTTTCTCTTCTCTCGCAACTTCCTTTCTATATGCTTACAATATATACAGAGTGCATTTTTCAACAACTTATGGAAGTATCGTTAGGTAAAATGCGCTAACATCACAGCAAAATTTTGGGGTTTTTCACACACACACACACAAGAACTCACGACGAGCTTGGGCCAGCAGCAGCTGGAGTTGGAGCTGGAGCTGAAGCTGAAGCGGTGGTGGTGGCGGGGGCGGGGGCATTTATTTGGTTATCATTGCTAATGTTGCTGTGTTGATGACGACCCTGGTCGCACACCAACTTGGCCGCCACTTATCCCAAATGCATCAGACTGGGATGAAAATAGCCGGCCATGGCCCACTGAGCTCCCGGCGCACCACGGCCCAGGGCAGCCATTTTGATTTTCTCAATTTCCGCCTCCTGCAACCGTTTGGCCTTGGCCCGACGATTTTGAAACCAAATTTTCACTTGTGTCTCGGTTAGACGCAACGACGAGGAGAACTCCGCCCGCTCGGCTATGCTCAGGTATTGTTTCTCCCGGAATTTCTTCTCCAGCGAGAGCAGCTGCTGTGTGGTGAAGGGGGTGCGGGGTTTGCGGTTGGGCTTATGTTTGCGCAGATTACACTTGATGCGAGGCGGTTCATTGGCATCTGTAAAGAGATAGAGAGAGAGAGGGAGAATAAGTCAAATGAAATGAAACGACCTCAATTTGGCCTTGACAGCGGCCAAAAGCGAGAACAACCACAAGAAACGGTAATTACTCCTTTAAGTGGCCAATAAATTTGCTGTCTAAACTATTTGTCAGACAAAGCAAAGACGGGAAATGCACCCGTACCCCCTCCCACCCCTACCACCAAGCCGCCTCAATTCTCTCTCGAAGGCAAAACAATTTTAATTTGGACATTTTGTTTTGGCAAACAAAGGCGAATCGTGCAGGCCTCCTTATAAAGAACTGGTGGAGCAGCTGCCTCGGCCGATGCTGCCGCCATGTCGTGGCATTCGCCTGGAGTGTTGTTAATGAAAGTAATGAGCTTGCCACAAAGATGCAAATGGCATTTTAAACATGCAGCCCGTCCGGGTCAGCGCATCATCCAGTCATCCAGGCACGCGTAATTTATTGAGCATTTTGTTATTTCGAAAATAAAGACAAATGCAAATGATATGCAACGCTTTAATTTTACGCACAATTACACAAATTGAAATTGTTGAGTGACAAACGTGGCAAAAGATGCCCGAACAGATGATGTTCCAGCAGGGGGGAAAGCAGGTTGGGGCTTGGGGAGTAATTGCTTTTTATGCTCTGCATATGTACAAATGAGGCGTTAAACATCAGCACCAAAAAAAACAAAAAACAAAAAACACAATGGAACAGCAGAAGAGAATGGAGTAGCTCTGCCAACTGGTGCCGAGTTTTTAAGATTTTTGTCTCAAATCCGAAACGAAGCTGTTTTTGTTTTACTACTAGCTACTACTACTAGGCTTCCAAACAGAGGAGATGAACTATCTATTACACAGGCCAACAAAATGACCAACTTTGTGAGGTGCAGCCCTGTTCATTTGTAATTATAATAAGTTTATGTTCACCGATTCCAAAACTGGTTTCGGTTTAGCTCTATCAGCTCTTGTTTCCAAGAAATGGCAGAAAAACGAAAATTTCACTTTATGGGAGGAGAATTAGATTCACTCTGAAAATTTTTATGTGAACTGTGAAAAGGCTAGTCGATTCAACGTAGAACTTATCATCTATATGTAAGCATATAACAATTTATGCTGAATCAGATTTGGAGTGACAATCTAGTTTTCCTCCCATAAATTTAAATATGTATGTATGCTCTGCCAAACAAGCTGATATAAATGCAAGAAAAATTCTCATAATTAGAGCATCTGTAGGTCAGTATGCCTAGGTTGTTCCACACTTGCTAAGAAGGGGTGTATTATTTTGAAAAAAATGCCATAAAACTAGAATTGTCTGACTTTAGAGTCCAGTTTAGACACTTTTTGCTATACTTATATAGCGGCTTTGTTTTTAAAAGATGCAGTATGTGCTCTGTCGTAAATAGCTCTTAAATCCCCATAAATCCTGGAGTGCAAATTTTTTTTCCGCTATATCTTGGAAACACGAGCTGATTGAACAAAGCCAATGATGCAGTTTTGTTCAGTGCAATCCATATTAACATTATCAGTTCGAAATAGGCCTGCACCAAAAACACAGTTGGGCTGTGTTATTGCACTTCCGAGCCCCACTCAAAAATTTCGCATACTTGTATCCCTACCCAATTTCATAAGCTTTGCAGCCCTGATTCACACACATCTTTTCATGTCATGTTATCATGTTATCAATAAACCAATATAAAAATGTTCATTAAATTCTTCTAGAGTCTGGCAACATGTGTAACAGAAAACTAATAACTGCAGCCGGAGCTCATTAAGTAATTAGTGTGACATGTCAGAGTTATGTTAATGCCCCAAGCTGTGGCTCTGACTTGGACTCGGACTCTGGATCTCTTATCTGCTGCTGATTCAATAATATGCATATAATTTCCTTTATTTGTGTGTGTGTGTGTTGGTTGTTTTGTATGCAGGTCGTAAAAGCGTTTTGTATGGCCTAACAAGGTGAAACGAAATGTGAATATTCCGATAAAAAAAAAAAAAAACAGAAACGTTGATCAGCTCGTGAAGCTGCAGCACTCGGAAATTTGTTACAGACTTGGAGACGCGCATCTATAAATATAAATATATAATGTGGTCTCCCTCTCTTGCATTCTGAATGTATGTTTTGGGTTTTGTTGTCGCTCTTGTTGTATTGACCATAAATTACTTGCCAAATTAGCATATAAACGATGCGACCAAGTTTAACAACTTTAATTTTTCTGCTTTTGTCACATGTTTAATTTTATGCTGCTTCTTACAATAATATTTATATACAATATTTTCCCCCTTTTTTTTGAGGTTTAATAATTGGCTGGTTGATGGTTAAAGATGCCATCAAAATCAGTCGAACATTTGTGGTTTGTGTTGACAATTAGGCTAAACAATGAAATAAATGTTGTAAACATTTTACGTGCAGATATTTTTGTATTTTGGAAGTTTATTTTGGCAAAATTTGGAAGTGGTGTAACCACATTTTTGGTTCAACATTAATCTAAAATTACATTTTTTGTGCGAATCTTATTTCAGTATCTTTTTGACATACACTTTATAAAAATCAAAGTCGAGATCCAAAACGGAAATATAGTCTGCATCTTACATTTCTAAATAAAAGACTTCCCGAGCTAGAATCTGAAACAAACCAGATATTTTTTGAATCGGCCTGACATATACTTGAATGGTTTCTCGTTTATGGTTTCGTCGTTTTAAGCGAAAGTTAGGAATAGTTTAAGCATTTTATGGACGAAAGAAAATGTTTTCCTTATGTTAATTAAGTAAATTTTGGTTTTAGAAGTAAATCGAAATTGACTTGGGACTATTACTACCTAAGAGTATATTCATACAGTTTTTGAAATAGTACAAAATGTAGTTAATCTATCCCGAAATGGTGGAAGATCCATTACTTCGGGATTGAAAAAATTGACTTTTCTGGACAGAATATTTTTTTTTTTTAATTTACTTAAACATTCTATTAAGTCTTTAGAACATACTGTAAAAATTTCAAGCAGATTTTGTTTAACAAAAATAAAGAAAATCAAATTTTTTGTCTACCCTCGTATATGAAAAAAATGTTGATCGACCCTCGTATTTTTAAAAATTCCACCTTTTTTCTTTATTTTCTTATCAAAAGACTTCAAAAAACAGTTATAAAA
Source organism: Lordiphosa magnipectinata (assembly GCA_037044535.1). Classification (NCBI taxonomy): domain Eukaryota; kingdom Metazoa; phylum Arthropoda; class Insecta; order Diptera; family Drosophilidae; genus Lordiphosa; species Lordiphosa magnipectinata. The sequence goes on from JBAMBO010000836.1 coordinate 103,464, forward strand.
TGTTCGTAATTTTTCAAAAAGTTGCTTTTGAAATAAAAATTTTACTTGGATGTTTTTTTTTGAGATTTATTTTTTACCGTGTCTTGACGAACATTGACCGAAATTTCTCGAGAACTGTTGAACCGATTATCGAAAATAGTTGTCGAAACGCGTTTTTAAACTGGTTCACAACTTTACTCAAGTTCTACTTTTGATGATGATGGCTTAATGCACGCAGATTTATGTGGCTATGGCCCGTACCTCGTTCATTGGAAGAAAACATTTTTTACTATTTTTGCTGCAAAAAAAATTTTTAAAATTCAATTTTTTTTCATGATTCTGCTACATGCCATAAAGGCATTCATACTACCCAATTTCCCGTTTTCCGGTTTGCTTTGAGATAATGGTGACTCCCGGAAAGCTGTGAGCCATCAACACACCTTTTTTTAGAAACCCCTATTTTACAGGCCGAGAACTTTTTGAACACCCCACGCATTCACACATTTTTCATTTTGAATTTTGTTTTAATAAATTGTGCAACCAAATACAATAAACAGTATTACAAAATCTTTTCCCGATATCTTTGAAGTTTTAAAAAAACAGGTAAAATTCAGCCGCCTACACCAGACGAGGGCCTAAAATAAGAATTGTGATTGTTAATGTACTATCGGCACCATTTGTACTTGATTAGGTACAAAATTCTTAATTTTGTTTAAAAATTAGCTAACAAGTTTTTCATAAAAGATTACAACAAATTGGTAAACAAACACCTTCAAACAAAAAACCATAGCCGAAATTCGGGCTGCGAACTTACAACATTTGGAATTTCTATCGCCGATTGAAAGAGGCTTAAATACTAATTGGATGGTTGTTTGAAGTGTGAACAGCAAAAACAAGTCCGCTGATAAGAGAATTTGGTTATTCTCGAAACAGCGATCGTTGTACGGACATACCCAATTACCCAATTCCAAAATGTTGTAATTAATATCTGTTGATTTGTGTTGGTTATAAAGATTCATACTCAACCAAAGACCTTGAGCTAGCAGTTGTAACATTGACTAAAAAGATCTTAAAGCGAACGAACATTTATTTTTATTTGAATTGCTTTGACTGACATTCTTTTTTGTTAGCATATTTTGGGATAAATTTAGATTTTCTGATTCAATTTTTGGGTTTTTATTTAATGCGCAATTAAGCGAGAGTTACAACCAAATGTCGAGATAGCTAATGATAGGAGTGGGACCGACTGTCCGTTGGATCTTCTAATTAGCAACTGGGTTTAAAGTGAACCGATTATTCACTGAGTTCTATAATTTGAAACCGGAACCGAAGTGCAAGCTCCAATTAGCAACTGATCTTGCAGAGGACATAGTTGGAAAAAAGGTATCGTATCATATTATCGTATCACTTCGCTATTAAAGGTTCGTTTTAATGATCGCTCGCAAACACTTAGCGATGCTTTTAACCAAGCTTGCGAACTTTTAGCGAAAGTTCTTCGAATATAGGTTTTTGTGGATAAGAAGATTTATGTGAATTGAATTTGTTTTCATAGAGACTCTTAAAATTCTTAGATATCGCAATACTAAAATAAGTATAATCCAAGAAATACGAAAACGAATTTGGTAAAAAATTAAAGACAAAACAGAATCTCAGTAGGGTAGAATATGGTTCGCTTGATAAAGGCAAAATAAAAGCATCTTTAAAATATTGAATTCAACAAACGAGCCTTCTTAGGCTGCGTTCACACACACTGGCAGGCTGGCATATTTTTAAGCGCCAGTTGCTTCCATACACATGTGAACACCTGACAGAGGCATTGTCAGTTAACGACTGCAACGGTCGACTCCATGTATTCTGCTCAGTCGGAACAGACAAAAAATCTGACAACCTGGCAGTGTGTGTGTGAACGCACTCTAAGAATGACAAAATTTTCAACGATTTTCATAAAATTGACATTCGATTTCGATGACAATAAAATCAAGTTAAAACAGAAAACTAGAAATCGGTGCATGATCAAATTTGTAAGCTCCGTTCCGAAGCTTCTTAACATTTTTAAGAATAATAAGTTCTTGTTTTGCATATATGTTATTAAAAGCAGAGCTAGAGCACTACCAGCTATTATTTAGAATTTCCGAGTATAACTAGTTCATTTCATTGTTGCCAACCAATTATATTCAGTTACTTGTTTATTTCACTTGACACAAACCTTTCCAGCTTTCACAACCCCCACCCCCGCTAATGACTGTCGTCAGTCGACTCCACACTTAATCCCCCTTCTACAACTCTCCTCATCAAATGCCTTTGTTAGCTCTTTGCATTTATTTCAAAATTAATTGCTCATTTGTCGCTAAATTGCTGGAATGGGGTTTCCATTGCAGGCCAAACAAAACTATAGCAAGTGATCTCCTCGTTCATTCCTGCCCCCGCTCTTTACCATCACCAACCAATGGCCTGGCCTATTACAAAACCTGCAATGATCCGAGGCGGAGACGGCGGCGGCGGGGGGGTCGGCCCACTCCACGCACGTTCAAACCAGAGTGCGAGACTTGTTTTCGCCTTTTTGCTCTTTTATAGGCATTGTTGTTGCCATTGCTGGGGCAATACGTCGCCAGCGTCGCCGGGCATCGCCATTGCCAGAGCAAATACATGCCACAAACGCCAATTGTGACATTTAGCCTATGTTTGTAATGGATTTTCAATTAATTTGAGTTCTCCGGTGTATTGTAGACGAGACAACATATACGACCCGAACAACAGCAGCAATTGTGAAATTTACGCGTTTCCAACCAAACCAATCTTGTCTACTTATATGAGATCTGCTGTATATAGCCGACGGTGACAACGGACGATTGATTTGCGGTGCAAATTGCTGGCAATTAATTCTTCATTAAAGCGTTTTCGCATAGCAAAATAGGCAGCAGCAGCAGCAGCGGCCGCTGGTAGCGTTTTTGCAGTGAAATTGGTTTTGCAATACGCCGGGAGGCGACCATTTGGCTAATGCAATTACACGCTTACGGTCAAACGGCAACTGCTGCTGGGTGTCTGTCCTGCCGCTGATTGGAGCAGCTGATTTCATAATGAAGGATTTTAATTAGCACCAAATGTGTGTGTATGAGCCGAGCTCAAGTAGTTGTTGTAATCATGCCAGGCACCGGGTAAATAGAAAAGGCATGCTGATCAATCGAAGTGGCCAATGTAGGAATTGGAATGGGGTTTAAAATTACAATCTGAGCATGAATGGGATGTAAACGGCAGCACGAGATGGACGGTTATCAGAATTTTTCGACATTTCGCGAGATGATAGGCAATGACATTTTTGCCATACGCAACACGCACGGGTCAACACGATTTGGAATTTACTTTCAATAGTGAAAAATTATAATTATTGTTAAATAAATACAAAATCTGTTTATTGAATCTTTTTTTTTAGTTTGTGTGGTAAAAAACAAACGATATATATAAATGACGGTTTATAATATATCTGGCGACCTTTCTAATGTTTGATTAACGACTTTAGCTGGCTCGAGGTCCGAAAAAGTTGCGTTTATTCAAAACTGTAAACAACTTATGCATTGTACACCAAAAAGAGCAGCTTGCCTATACATTACTGTTTCAAGAAACTTACGATTCTATCTTTCTCAAAGAATGCATGATTGCCAACTGTAAGGAATTGTATTCACACTGGCCGCAGCTTCGAATAAACTGCCAAATGCGACAATTTTATCCATAGGAAACACATATGCTAGGTGACACTTGCCGATATTGTAGGCCAATATTGTTCCTGACAAAAACAAAATTGGCCGTTAACACGCTGATAAACGATTCTTGTGAAGCGACTAGATGATGTATCTTTTTCGCCCTTTTTCGCAAGCCTTGTCTCGTTTTTGGTCATCAATATCGGCAGATGTCATATAGGCATAAGTAACCGTATATTTCCTTGATTGTTATCGATTCTGATTACTTTGGCCGATTCTTAGCTTGAATCGAATCTGCGATAACCTGCACTTCACGCTAAATCCGCAGCTTCAGAAACAGCTGATAACTACAACAATTGTGTATGGCTTTTAAAGCCGCGGGTTTGATATGCATGCTACGGGTTTTCGCAGCTTTGAAAAGAGTATTAGCTCAGCTTAAAATTGAACTGTAATATTCAAATAAAGTTCTAGGCAATGACCAATAATTTGAAAAGCCTGCAGAGTACAGAGAAACTCAGCTGGGCCATTGCGACTCTTAAAGCAATGTATGTTTTCTACAGAGCTCATAATTTTATTCAGCTCAGCACACATCAAAGACGGAAAAAAATTAAGCAGTACCTGTTTCTATATGACTGCAACCACATACTGTTAATCAGTTAGTCGAGCAGGGCAAGAAGGAGATACAAAATAAAAGGGCACTTTCAGAACCTAAAAGATAAAAAAACACCTATATCTCTCCACTCATGACCAAAGCGATAAAGCATCAGCAGTTGAATTGTTTTTTTCTTTCTTCATTCAATGTGTCGCTCAAAATTTGTTATTTTTTTTAGCAGACAACCTAAAAGTGTTGAGTGTAATACTCAATCTTTGTTTTAATATCTTAGAAAGCTCAGAAAAATCGACTGGCAAAGTTCTAGGTCGATCGGAATATAATTTATACCGTTTTGTACTTAAAAGTTCAAGTATGTTTTGTTTTCGGATGTACTTAAATTGAGTACAAAACATGCTAGAATCGAAAAACGGATAATAATGATGTGAAAATGAAAACAAACATTCTTGAACATTTCGTATTTACAGTAAGACCATAACAAAATATGATAATATACAAAATATCTTGCACGGATTAAAAAGTGGACTTAAACTAGCATTGTAAGTCCAAAAAGTGTGCAACGAAAAATGCAAATTATTTTCAATCGAATCTGTGCTTAAACTTGGCTTGAACACTTTGGTTATGGAGCAGGGATGCAAATCGGTTCTGAGCCGAACCGAACCAAACGGTTACCGAACCGCAATTTCAGCTGATAAACCGAACCGACGACCTTTCAAAAACGAAGAACCGAACCCAAAACCCACAAAGAAAAAACTTTTCGGTTCGGTTAAGTTCATTGACAAGTTTTAGGTAGGTTAAATTAAGTTTTGCTGCTCCCACTACAAGGGAGACTACTTAAGACCGAATTAATCCTAAGCGATGCCGGATCAATGTAGCTACGGGACATCTCCTGCTCCCTTTGTTCACCGACTCCTTATTATACCTGTGATCAGACTACATGTCTTCTTCAAAAATTTGCCCATTGATTTGTGTGAATATTATATCTCCTCTATGGCACGATATTCTCCATATTCTGTACCATATTAAGCGTTTGTAAAGATAATCAAATGTTTTCTAAGCATTCTATTTCGAAAGTGTGCTAGGAGTCACCAATTTACTTTAGAAATCATAATATTCCGAACTTAAAATCGGTAACGGAACTTTATAAAATATATAATAAATTCAGCGTGAACCACTGAACCGAAACGAAAACGCTGATAAGTTAGCTACAAAAACCATGTAATGAACCGAGCCGGCGGCTCAAAAACTGAGTAAATAACAGAACCGAAGCAGTCCTTATTACCGAGCGGCTTACATGCCTGTTATGTAGTGAGGGTAGATTTCTGACCTACAGTAAAACCATTTTGGGCTTTGGTTTATTCATTTCCTTTGGATTTGTCCAGCCTAATTTGATTTAATACAAAGGCAAATTTTCAATAACAAATTGGCAACAGTTTTAGAATTTAATGGGCTTAAACCAAGAATGCAGTGGGGTGGAGTTTAGAATTTACTACACTTCTATTAATTTTTCACTTATTTTTAGAGTAAATCGCTTTGTACTTGAGACCATTATTACATCCTAAAAGTATGATTAAATATATTTAAAACTGCGCATGTACATAATTGTGTATATTATAAAATATCTTAAAATAGTCTTGAATAAAGTATTTCGGAATTGAAAAAATCGTTGTTGATATAAGAGTTTTGTACTTGGCACCGTTTGTACTTGATTCAAGTACAAAGTTCTTGGTTTCTTACTATGATTAGGTAAGAACTGTTTTCTATTCAATTCGACATCTTTATTGTTTTTTAGAAGTATTTATGCTACTCTATCCAGATCCTCAAAGAAAATTGTCCTATGTATTGCAGATGGTGTACTTGAATCGCACAGAAGATGGCGAAATAGTTGAACATCTTTTTAGTTTCAGTGTTAAAATTCTGATGATCTGCAGTTGCCTTCCGACGCTTCCTAGTAATAATAGAAATATGTTTTGTGGCAACTTAAGGGGGGATTCTCCATGTGCGAAATTTTTTTTTCGATTTTTTTCATTTTTTTATAGCTTGGATATTTGAGAATATCGCCCTAAAAGGATTTTTTGAAATTCGAAATACTTTAGAAGATATAGCCTTTTTTTGTCGAACAATGGCCGTGTTCAGCAGAACAACTTGCTACCTGATCAAGTTTAAATTTTCAATAATCTGCCTATTGAAGTCAAGTGAAGCGGCATCATATTAGCCAATTTGAGGTATCATGTTACGGGAGCATGTATCAAAGAAATAGTACGCTACTTTAAAGTGATACTGCTCCCTCCAACAGCAGAAACTATTCGATGCATAGTTCTTTTCTGATAGCTGCTCAGGGATCAATTATTCTGCTGAACACGCCCAATGTCTTCGCTAAAACGAGTCAATTTTGAGTAAATAAAGTAAATAAAGCAGAGTAATAACGGCTGGTTCTTGAATTTGAATTGTAACATGTTGTCGCCTCAGATCGATATCGATTATTAATCGATTTTTAATCGATAATTATCGAAGGCTATCCTACACAATGCTCAGGCTGCGAAACTAGAGCTGCGGCCGCATCTAAAGAAGGCAGAATGGCACGCAGAGTAGAGAGAGCTGCTGCTGAAAACATATTTTTTGAGAATGAGTAAGGTCCGCTGTCTGCACCTGGCTTCGCCGACTAATATCTGTAATAGTTTTGGTTACTTTCAAAACAACTTTTTCGGACTGCCAAGCCACTTTTCTCCAGTTCTACTAAATCGATTTTGATGAAACAAAATGTAATAGACGCAGAATCGTGACCATTCTCGAACTGCATTTTTACATTTTTGATTTATTTTTTTTTTGCAAAAAACTATTTCAAACTTTAAACGCATTTATCTCGAAACCACATTTTTCGAACTGGCGGCCATGATATGTCTACCAGTTACACTGAGCCGATTTTGATGAAATTAAATGAAATCGACGCAGAATTGTCACCATTCTGGTCTAAACCTCAATCATAATTTTAAAAAAATTTTCACAATTTTTTTTTTACTCTAAACTATAAAAAAGAGCACAAAATTGACTTCCATTTTCAATGGCCGCCATTTTGTCAAAAAAAAATACAAAAATTTTTTCGAGGTTCAAACTAGAATGACATCTATACTGATTATAACCCAGTTTTTACTTTTTATTTCAGACAATCTGGAGACGAGAAATCATGGCCGCCAGCACTACACCTTTTTTTTTTTGGACCCCCCAATTTGACGGCCAAGAACTTTTTGAACAGCTCTCTTATCGAAGCAGAAACATTTTTTGTTTACTTTAATCTGTTTGTAACACAATAAAAAAAAAACAGAATTGGAAAAACTCTTTGCGTTTCCAAAAATGATTTTTTTTTTAAAAAGGTTCTAAAAACAGTCTCGACATGAAGAATCCTCTCTTAAGCTTTATACACCTCCTAGTTGCATCATAGGCTTTTGCTGTCGTATGTAGCTTTAACAACAGCCTCTATATCAGGGCCGTCCACCCAATAGCCAACGGTGGCCGCAGCATCTCGTGCTTTTCACACAGACGCGAGCCAAACCAATACATGTGTGAATCGGTTCGTGCTTTCGTTTGTTTAAAATAAAAACACTTGCTTATAGAAAAATAACTTTTGTTACTAGAACTACAAAAATTTCCCAAAATGAGCACAAAATGTTACCAAAAAGTTTTCAAAATTGAGCCAAAAATGTTGAGAAAATGAACTTAAATTGAGCCTATACTAAATTTTGCGCAAATTGGTTTCAACACTTAATCAAAATAATTCTATAAAAACGCCCAAAGTTGCTAAAAATTATTCAAAAATTTTTACAGAAAAAAAAATATTTATTCAGGCCTATTCCGAATTTCGACCGTTTTCAAAAAGTAATAATAAAAATGAAACGAAAACGAATGTTTTACATTTTACTGTACCGAATACCGATGGAATTCACTACGTTTTGCCTTTTTGAATTCGGTTTCGAAACCGGTTTAATCAACAGCTTGGAGCTTACAAATGTCCAAGGGATATGAAATATGGATATTATGGATATGATAAAACTATTCATTCCAAAAGGATCTTAATGAATCGTTTTTTGTTCTGTGCACCGAAACGTTTCAGAAGATCGAAAAGCGGGTTAAAAAAGTTACATTCACGGAATGGCATCAGTGTTAAATGTTCAAGAAAAAGCGGGATTACCCTACATACTTTTGTTAACGAAAATGCTTGATGTCTGTTATTTTAGTATAATGTTAAGAACGTCAAACATTTAAGTGGATTGTGATCGAAAATAGAAATAGTTTTCATTTTAGAAACGGCTCAACCATAAATTTACCCATTTACTTTTAATTAGAATTTCAAATTGAAATCACTTTGGCAATAATGCAAAATGTCGCAGACCCATAAAAGCCATTTAATTAGTCAGAAAGCGCGTCAAAACTTGTTGTCATAGATAAGTGTACAGGCAAGTACATAGTACTAAACTAGTCTTGGCACCGCGCGCGCCACTCTTCGATCATCAGGTTGGACATTGCATGTCCAAGGCCTGCTGATTCTGTTTTTGGAATGCACATTTTGCTATAAAGTGCACAGTTTAATCGCCAATGGCTGCCTCTGGGCAAGATAAGCGAATGAGATAATACGTGGGTTGGGTTGGGTTGGGTAGAGGCGCTCACACGCATGCGTCAGTCTCTGCCCCCTTCCTACCAGCTGCACACTCTCTGGCCGCCTTATGACATGTGCCAAAATGCTGGAAATTGGCTTTTTTAATTACTCAGCTGGCTCAAATTAGTTAAACTACCAATTGTCTACAAATATTGTTGCAAGTAGTGTGTCCCAACCTAAACAACACACCTTGCAACTTGCATTTGCCATGGCAGGTCTGGGTCCCCCCTCCACCCCATCATCATGCTGTCGTCTGCTGGCTGCCTGGGCTTGAGGTAATTTAATGCAAATAAATTTTATTTACCAAAACATACATCAAAATGTCTGCGCCAGCACACCTCATCCAACCCACCGCCTCCGGCTCCCCCCTTGGTTCAGCTCTTGCACGTTAGATGGCGTGCAGAATGCAAATATTATTTTAGCTTTTGACTCTCTGGCTCCGGCGTCTTCGGTTTTGGGGCCTCGCAAATGGTGTTAAAACGCATGCAAGGAGGCACTCCGCCTTCCGCCTACTTACCAGCTACCTGCCCCATCCTTTCTTGTCCAGCAGCCTGTCTGTCAACGTTTAAATTGCTACCAGGCAGCTAAAAATTGCGTGCTTAGGTGGGCGTAGCTGACATGCCACTCCCACCGTTTTGGGCCAGAGTTTCTCCGCTGGCTGCCTCCGTTTGACTCCCAAGTTGTTGCTCGTTTGTTCAGCTTGGAAATTAATTTCTATAATGGCGGCCAAGAATTGCAGCTGCAATGCGTGGGGCGAGTGCAGTACGTGACTTGCCTGGGCTTGCAATTAGCTAAATTATTAAGGCATTTTTAGCTGCACGAAAAATGTAAATAAATTGCACACAAAAGGAACAAGAAGTTCCAAGAACCGCACCACCTGTGTGTGAGTGTGTGTGTGTGTTCTCCCCCTAATCTGAGCCAGTTTACGGGTATTTCATTTAATTTAATAGGCCATGAAAACACACTAAAGGCTAGCGCCGCCACCGTCGCTGATAGAGCTCAATTCCAAAGAGACCGCCGGACCACCAAAAACGGTAGCCAAACCGACAGATATACAAGATTCAGCCAAAAGAGGCACTAAGTACCTAACACTTGACATAATGTGAGTTGGTCGAAAGATAGCACTGGCACAGGTCACACACACACACAGCACAAAGGCTGAAAGGCAGAAAGCAACCTGCTGCGCTAATGAGACATGCTGAGGATCGATCGGCTGAGAACAGTGGAACAGGAAAAACAGCTGCCAAATGAAATGAAGTTATATGCTACGTGTACTACAGTTGACAGCAAATGACAAAATAAGGCGGCAAATGTTTGGAATACCAACAACACTTAAGGAAAGAGGGGAACTCTGAAACGTTGTCTAAGTCTAAGGAATTTTAAAGCTTAAAAACTTTAACTGTTTTCGGAATTATATATTGGTTAAGGCTACACAGATTATGCCTTTTTTATGTTCAATCCGAATTCGCATTAAAAATGGGAAATGGGGATCATGAAGTTGTGCCAGAAGGAAGCATCTCCGACCCTAGCCGAGTCGATTTAGCCATGTCCGTCTGTCTGTATGTATGAACGCGTCGATCTCAGAGACTATAATATAGATAGAACCACAAATTTTTGCTTGTATGTAGGTGTTTACTGTACCCAGATCGAGCTTGTTTCAGATTTGGAAAATTTCCCCTCCTTTTAACCGCGAAAAACTGTCAGAGCCACAATATGTAAGTTTGAACCATGTATCAATCAAAGACATTGGAACAACATTACTTGGTACAGGGTATTTTGCAGTCGGGACACTCGACTGCAGCACTCTTACTTGTCTGATCTGACAACGTTACACTGAGTTTGATTACACTAGGCAAAAATTTTAAGCCTCTTTCTTTGTGGACATAACCCAGTTTCTATGATAGTTTGTCAGTTGAATCACATAGTTTCTCATGGTTTCTTGTGCATTCTTTTTTGACCATTTGTACCCTTAGAAAGATTGTAAATTTACATTCAAAAATTTGTAAAAATATTTTTAATTTTTTTTTTTTTAACTTTAAGCTAATTTTGGTACACTCAGAGAAACAAAATGGAGTATTTATTAATTGGATCAAGAGTTTTTGGTATCAAAAGTACGGTCAGAATCTTTATCCTACGGTGCAATTTATATACCGAATTTTTTAATCCAAGAAATCTCCAATATTGCTTGCTTTCTTCGCTCAGCTACTTATCCTCACACGCCTCGCCTACACTCAGGGAAAAATTGCATAAAACTATACCAATCATATTTGATTTAACTATGCCATTTTTGTATTGAAATCAATTAATATGCACTTTGATTTGAATCGAAATTTCAGTTGCCACTTTTAGATTAATCAAGTGCGGCATTTCGACTTGAGAATTACAAGTGCTCTCATGATTTTAGGCAAATGGTAGATTTAGTTCAATACAATTATACGTTTCGCCACCAGCGCGTGCAGTGGCTTAACCGGTTAATGCGGCATTCCAATTGTATTCAGACCAAAGGTCTCGAGTTCGAATCCCCTCAGATTAAGTAAAAACTTTTAAATACAATTTAATATAATTCGACGTTTTTCAGAGCCCAACTGGTGGTGGCTCCTGCTCTTGATTTAGAACCAAATAATTGGCTAAAAAATTTAATTAAAAATAAAATAAGCATATTGTTAATATTTACCCATTTAAACACAGCCGTATTTAAACGACTTTTCGATTGATGACAATCCTCTTGAACGCATTTACGAGGTTGATGATTTGAGCGTCCGGTTTGTCACCAAGTTAAGCTATGTCTATTATGTCTATTAAATATCTCTGTCATCTCTAATAAAGCTATGGGTGTTCTTGGGTTTATCAAAAGATGGTCCAAGGAATTTAACGATCCGTATCTCACTAAACATTTATACGTCTCTCTAGTTCGACCAATACTTGAATATGGGTCGTGTGTTTGGTCACCGCATTACCAAAAATATCAGGACCAACTTGATTCGGTTCAAAAACAGTTTTTAATTTTTGTCCTCCATGGCCTCAACTGGGATCCCACCATCCATCTTCCATCTTAGGAGCATCGACTACTCTTAATCGATCTTCCATCTCTTAAGATCCGCCGTACGTGCCATTGTGTGCTTTTCATTCACAAACTCTTATCAGATGATATTGACTCTTGCGCTCTGTTAAGCCAAATAAATCTTGCTGTTCCTTTGGGTCTTACCAGAAATTTCTCTCCGATCTATCTACAGCCTTGCCTAACAAATTTGCTAACTATGAACCTTTGCGAATATGTATTACCATCTTTTCTCTGCTCACTCTTCTGTGTTAGATGAAAGAAATAATTTACTGTCATTTTTTAAGCAACCACTGCAATGATGACAGAACTTGGTCAAACTTAAATAAATAAATAAATAAATTAAAGTGTATACACTTTATATTTACGAATTCCATGTTTAACGCTGAATCAATGGTAAAAATATTAAGGTCAAAACAGGGTATAAAAAATCAAATTATGAACAAATTAAGCTCGATTTCACAAACGTATTTTTGAAAATTGTAGAACGAAACGATTTTTTTCCAGAGTTTTCGTACTTAAACAATTCACTCAACTTATTTATAGATTATAGCAAAATACTTCACATGAAAAGAAATACTTTTATATAGTTATGATAGTTTAGATTTTCAAGTTAAGCTTAAAAAAATTATTTAAAATAAATTTTCACTAAAAACTGTAAGAAATTTTTCTTTTATTCTACAAAGAGAAAATGTGGTTGTCTTTAAGCTTTGGTTAGCTAGTGTTACTAGCCAGATTCTTTCGTGGGGAATGCTTTCGTTGTCGGCCCACATTTATTCACAAATATTTTCCGATTAGTTATTCATTTTTATACTCTTGCAAAGGGTATTATAATTTTGCCCAGAAGTTTGCAACGCATAGAAATATTCATTTCCGACCCCATAAACTATATATATTCTTGATCAGGGGGACGAGCTGAGTTCATTGAGCTTTGTCCGTCCGTCTGTCTGTCCGTCTGTCAGTCTGTCCGTCTGTTTCTACGCAAACTAGTCTCTCAGTTTTAGAGCTATCGAGGTGAAATTTTGCACAGAGTTTTCTTTTTACTGCACGCTGCTAATATGTCGGAACCGACCGGATCGGATCACTATATCTTATAGCTGCCATAGGAACCATCGGTCGAAAAATGGGTTTTAGTGAGAAAAACTTTTTTGTTTTCAATGTTAACGTAATTAAACTCGGTCATTAATAATATTATATACTTTCAAACAGATTTGCAAATTTTGGTCAAAATCGGATGACTATATCTTATAGCTGTCATAGGAACCATCGGTCGAAAAATGGGTTTTAGTGAGAAAAACTTTTTTGTTTTCAATGTTAACGTGATTAAACTCGGTCATTAATAATATTATATGCTTTCAAACAGATTTGCAAATTTTGGTCAAAATCGGATAACTATATCTTATAGCTGCCATAGGACCAATCGATCGGAAAATGGGTCTTAGTGAAAAAAAACTTTTTTGTTTTTAAGTAAGTCGTTCTTAAGGTCGGTGATTATTAATATTAAACAATTCAAACTAATTTGAAAAAGTTGATCGACATCGGGTGACTATATCTTATGGTTGCCATAGGACCGATCGGTCGAACATGAGTCTTGGTAAACAAATTTTTTGTTTAGTTTTGTTAGCGTCCTTAAACTCGCTGATGACTTATTTTATATGCTTTCAAATAGATTCGCAAAATTGGGCCGAAATCGGATGACTATATCTTAAGGCTGCCACAGGGCCGATCAGTCGGAAATCGAGTCTTAGTGAGAAAAACTTTTTTCAGACGTTTATCTGTCGAAAAATAGGTTTTAGTTACAAAATTTTTTGAGTTTTATGTAAGCGTTCTTAAACTGTGACATTTGCATTCGCAAGGGTATAAAAACTTCGGCACAGACGAAGTTAGCTTGGCCTTCTCGTTTTTATACTCTTGAAAAGGGTATTACAATTTTGCCCAGAGGTTTGCAACGCTAAGAAATATTCATTTCCGACCCCATAAACTATATATATTCTTGATCATGTTCGTTCATCTATCAATCTGTTTGTCCGTCTGTCTGTTTCTTCGCAAACTAGTCTCCCAGCTTTAAAGCAATCGAGTCCTCTTTTAACTGCACGCTGCTGATATGTTGAAGCCAAACAGATCGGATGACTATATCTTATAGCAGCCATAGGAACCACCATCGGTTGATAAATGGTTCTTAGTGAGAAAAACTTTTTTGTTTTCAAGTAAATCGTTCTTAAGCTCGGTGATTCTTAATAATAAACGCTTTTAAACTAATTTGAAAAATTTAATTGACATCGGGTGACTTTATCTTATGGTTGCCGATCCGTCGAAAAATGAGTCTTAGTAAGAAATTTTTGTTTTTTTTCAATGTTAGCGTACTTAAACTCGCTGATTACGAATTATATACGCTTTTAAATAGATTTGCTCAAAATTGGATGACTGTACGATGCTTCACGCTGCCAAAAGGACCGATTGGTCGGAAAATGGCTCTTAGTGAGATATAAGGGTTTTTTTTCCATTTTATGGTTCTTAAACACGCTAATTGTTAATTTTATATGTTTTCAAACAGAATCACAAAATTTTCTCCTAATCTGATAACGATAGGGTTCTTAAACTCTGATATTTTAAAACCAGCATTTGCAAGGATATAAAAACTTGGGCATAAACGAAGTTAGCTTGGCTTTTTCGTTTGGATTGAAACGTCTGAAATAGTTTGAAGCCCTTTACAACGTTTTTTAAAACAGAGTTGGTCAACGAAATCTAACGTAAGTGCTCTACTACAACAATTAGTATTTTTCCTTCCTTTTTCAACTACCTTCATCTACCGCGTCGCAAGGTCTCGGTGCTTGTAAGTTGTTGTACTTTACATTTAAATTGCGTTTTGAGAGAAATAAATGGCAGGGCGTCGAGGGCTTAGCAGGCCATTGGTTGCTCATCGCTGGTTTATTGTATCCAACGATGGAGATCAATATCTTTCTAACAAACTTTAAAAAAAATGTTCAGAATGTTGGAATTTTGCTGGTGTTTCTTTCAAACGGTAAATGGGCCGGGCTCTAAGGGCGCAACGGGCCACTACGTGCCTTTCGTTTAATTTGAAGTGTAGATTTAACTTGACTACTGCCATTTGAATTGGGGCTGCAATTGATTATAAACTCTCTCGTAATTGTTTCAAAAATATTTTACAATTATGTAAAAGAAAACTATCAAAATAGTTTTGGTGACCCTATAATAGAAAGTGTATTTGGCACTTCTTATAAACTATTTTTCTGCGTGTGGCTGCTGCTGTCATTTGGTCTTGAAATATAATATATGATATTTCAAATATTTATAAAAAATTCCTTAGACAAATCTGTTGTCATCGTCTCACTTTACCATCACACTACTCTCCCTCTGCTTTATACAACAAATGAAGCCACAGCCCAACAAACATTTACACTTTTTTGTTTGTTTGTGGCGGAAACGCGCCAAGTTTTGCCAGGTCTTGTTTTTTGCGCCATTCCCCAGTAAAGTTCACATGTCTGTCAGCCGTCGGGTGTTGTCCGTATTTTTTACTGCTGTCCTTTTGCTTGGCATCAAAGTGTTGCCCCACCCGCCCAGGAAATGCATGAAAAGTGTGAACTGTGCATGCAGATAGAGATCGGCCAGAGACTCGCTTCAATTAGTCTGGTCAAGTCTGCTGGTTATAATTCTTTGGTTTGGGTTTTGTATTTTTTTTTTCGTTCGTTCATTAGGGGGCTAGACCGGAAAACACCAAAAAGCCAAAGCAATGAATAATCAGACAGAGCCAATTGAGTTAAATCAAAACCGACGCGACATGGATGATGATGATACGACAAGTAATGGAAATGGGCAGTGAGCAATCAAGCACATTTCATTGTTTTTATTTAAAACGGCGCAATAATTGCCACGCACTTTGACTACAGCCAGACGAGAGGCTGGCCCTGATGGAGCACCCGCAGATTGCCGCCAGTTGCCCAGGGGACGACGGCCATTGTCGTTGTAGGCGATGCCAATTTAGGCAAAGGGGGAGAAGTTAATTGAATTAAAATGCCACACAAAATGGAGAGGAGCAGGTTGAGAGAGAGAGAGAAAATTGAACCTAAATTAACACCAAAATTATATATTATCTTATGATTATGGCATTTATTATAAAACATGGATTACTAACAAGTTTTATAAGTATTGGCACACTAATTGATTCAATTTCAAAGAAATCGATTGTCATTTACTTAATCTTGTCTCCCTAGAATGCGTTAGTTAAGTCATATATCTACCTTTTATGAAGTAATTTTACTTAATCTACCTCTTTTGCTATAATTTGTTAACTCAGTTGTTTTTTGAAGCTATTTCTAGTATGAACCGGTACACAAATTTGCTCAAGTTCTTATAATTCACAGCAGACTTTTCCTGTTCAAATGCCTTAAGTAACATTTTCTTAATAATTTGAGGCATTGTCATGGAAATTGTTTTACCATCAATTTTTATTTATATTTCCAGTTCAAATGATCCAATTTCAAAGAAATCCATAGTCTAGTCAATCTAGTCTCCCTAAAATGAATTAGTTAAGTCATATATCTACCTTTTATGATGTATTTCTTCTTTATCCAACTCTTCTGCTATTATTTGTAAACTTTGTTGTTTTTTGAAGTTATTTCTAGTATGAACCGGTACATAAATTTGCTCAAGTTCTTTTAATTCACTGCAGACTTTCCTCATTCAAATGATTTAAGTAACATTTTCTTGATAATTTGTGGCATTATAATAGAAATTGTTTTACTATCAATTTTTATTTATATTTCCAGCTCAACTGATTTAATTTCAAAGAAATCCATAGTCATTTAACTAATCTAGCGTTCACAAAATGAGTTTGTTGTTTCCTGGAAAGTTTTCCAAGCAGAAACCGAGTCTCTTTTGTGACCTCAAAGACACAAAATTTCTATTCTACCATTTTCTTTTCCGACACTTACCTCCTCCACCAAATCCTTGGCCCGGAAACAGTCCCGGCGGTCCAAACGGCGGCATTTGCCTAGCACCTGGCCAGGGTACACCTCCGCCCATTCCGCCCCAAGCTACCGCTGCAGCGGCCAGTGCACTAAATGGTGTTGGCCGTATGGGCACATGACCGGACGCAGCCAAAGCCGCCGGCGAGAGTATTGTCGTGGTCATTTGCGTACTCGGCGCGCCACCATGTCCGCTCTCCATCGATTTGTTGCTCTCCAGGCCATCTGGCGTGGAACGAGGCGAATCATCGGCATTCATATCTTCAATATCAACTATGGAATCCTCCTCCTCATCGCCATCATGCTCATGCAGCATATCCTCATCGTATTCCAAATCCGAATCCGTATGGCTGCCCATTGGCGAGTGGCGTTCATTTTTGGCGGGTGTGGAACTGGCACTGCTGCCAGTGGGTAACGCTCCCGCTGCTGTGCTGTGACCCACTGGCGTGGAACTGGGCGTGGAGCTGGTGGAGGCGGGTGGTGAGCTGGCCCGGGCTTCCGCCTGAGCCTGACGCAATTGCTGGGCCATGGCGGCCGCCTGCTGGTGCTGATGCTGGGCGTGAGCAGCCGCTGCCGCATGAGCGGCATGCAACAAATGCGCATGATGGGCTACGGCGGCGGGATGGAAGGCAGCAGTTGGTGGCGGTGGCCCCGCTGAAGGTGGAGGCGTGCCCGCTGCACTGCTCTGAGAGATGGGTGAAGTGGCCGCTGAGCTGGAGAGATTCGTGGGTGCATCGCTGGAGAGTTGGGTGGGTGTACGTGGCCGGGTATCGGCCAGCAGTGAGGCCACACTAAAGTTACTCAATCTGGAGGTGGTTTTGTGCAGGTGATGGTTGGGAGCCACAGCTAGCTGGAGCGCCTGATGTTGTTGTTGTTGCTGCTGTTGTTGCTGCTGCTGCTGGTGATGATGCTGGGCCAGTAAATGTTGCTGATGGGCCAGCAAAAGAGCCGACGGCGAAGTGGGACTGGACAGCGGATGGAGTCCGCTGAGGGCGGTGGGACTGCCACTGCCCATGGAGGTAAGGGAGTTGGTCAGGCTGCTGCTGCTGCTGACCGAGCTGCTGCTCAGCGTAGTGGTTGGCGGCACCGTCGGGCTGGTCATCGTTTGGCGCAGGCCAGTCACTGTCATGCTCGTCGTCGTTGTGGAGAGCTTTAACATAAAGCCTTCTTCTTGGTCAATTCAATAGTCGGCGGGGATGCGCAGCTGATTGTTTTGTTGTTGTACAATTTGTATTTCAAAGAGGCATTGCTCGTTGGCGTGGCCAGAAATATGTGTGTCGTTAATTTGTTTTGATTATCTTTTAATTAATTCGCTCGTTCATCACACGCGCTACACACACACACACTCACGCACGCACAGGCACATGCACATGCACAGTAGTCACCTTCACACACGAACGCGTTAGCAAGTGGCTTTATCATCGACGGAGAGAGACACGTCCTCTTGAGATCACGTCTGTTCTACAACTGAACATCAGCTCAGGCAACCACAATGCTCTCTGCCCTCCGCTCGCAACACAGAGCCAGTCAACTTTTCCCGTTGCTGGCGGTGGTGGCTCTCAGGCTCTCTCTGTCACACGCAGGGCTGCTCGGCAAGCGGCGACACCATTTTTATTGGCTCCGTCTGTGTCGTTTTTTCTCTCACACTCACTGCCGGCCGCACTTTTCTCCACTTTGCTGCTTGCGCCGCCTTCTTTTCGTGCTCGTTTCCAGTGTGGTGAGTTGAGTTTGGTCGGATTACCCCGCCAGAGCGAGAGGGCCGTGCAGCAGCAGGTCATGCGCTTGTCCCGCTCGCACGCCTAATTATTATTGAATAATTCAATCTTCAAAGCATTTTTTTGTACTTCTGTTGCTGCGCGTATTAGCATTTTATAACAAGCTGCAGCGGCAGCGGCGGCGGCGGAGGCAATCGCTTGTCCATTTCCACTTGGGTCTGTTGTGCATTCTCTGTCTCACTCTGACGCTTCACAGATTCTTTCCACCTTCATGACTTCATTTGCCTGCTGCTGCTTCTTATTAAATTCTGCTGTCAACGTAATTGGCGGCGTTGTCGTCGTCGTCGCACTGTCTGGGAGTTGGGACTGGGGACTGGAAGCTGGGGAGTGCGGTTCGCCTGCTTCTGCTTGTCCTTAATTTAATTGGTACTTCATGGCGTATGAGCAACCAGTTAATAAATGTCCTACCCCGAAATATTATACATATATACAAATATAATGAATAATAAGCCCCTCATTATCAGTTCAAGGCATTGTCCATGACAACGGCAGCGATTGCCATCTCGGTGGGAAAATGATGCCAGCGCAAAGCTTTAAAGAACACCAAAAGGGCGCACACCTCAAAGATAACCCATAAAAATCTTATCTCCTGCCATAAATCGAGCGGGCAGCCTCTCAAATCCATCACAAATAAATGTGATATATGCAGGATGAGCCAAACAAAGGAGCAATTTCTTCCTCGTCGTCGTCCCTTCCATTCTGTCTGGTTATAATTCTACAAATTAAACTCATTTTAGGGATTATTTTGTGAAATTGTTGGCTTGAAAAGTTTTTACCAGCCATTGTTGTGGCTGCCTCTTCTGGGTTTGGGGTTGGCCTCGTTGGGGGTTAATGTTGCTTGGGCGAAAGTTGGTGAAAGAGTTTTTAATGATCCGGTTTGGTGGGGAGAAGTGGCAGCGACAGAGCTCAATTAGAAGAGTTTTGATGCACTTGCAATGCTCTTCTTATTGGAAGATTGATACAATGGTATGTGAAAATAATATTAAACAGGCATGTTCTCAATTCCACTTTCACGGAAATTTTACTAAAGTGGAATTGATTCATGTTCTTAAAAAGTAATGCTTGTTGGTCAGTGGAATTTGTCTTCATTCTGTGATCATTTTAGAAATTGTTAGTGATATTTGATTTACATTTAAGTCATTAATTAATTTAGAAAGATTTATTTTGTCTTTGTTAATTTGGCACTGACAGCTAAAACGAATAGTAAAACCTAAAAGTCAGCCTCTCTTATTTCAGACTGCTCCATTTTCGTTTCGTTTTGGATTTGTGGTTTCTCTCTTGAGTATCTAGTGCAGAGCCGGCCAGCCAAAGCTACCAGGAGCCGAAGTCAGTCGTGTTATTAAGCAAACGCTAGCCGAACTTATGATTTTGTGTGAATCGGTGAACACTGAATTGGCACAATTCAGCAAGAATTTGGCACAAATTCCATATTTGCATAAAAAATATGCAAAATATGCAAGAAACCTTTTTTATGAAATTACATAATTATTCTGTGCTTACCGTTTTCAGATTTTGTTGCAAATCTGTTTGAACTTGTACAACAACAATAACTGGAAAAAACAACCGTTATTGTTCTTGTAACACACTTTAAAGCGAGGTAATTGCGTCGTAATTTCATTTGAGACTTATAAATCTCGGAGCAATGGGAGCAAGGGTGTGCCCACCGCTGATCTAGTGCCATTCTTGCTTGGACCGGTGGTTTGCAACAACTAATAATAGATTTGTTTTTGTATTTTTTAATGCGATTTTTAATATCTGTTTATTATTTATTTATTTATTTTGTTTCTAAATTTTCTTTTACCTTGTGTAAATTTGGCAACTTAATTTAGATTGTGTAGATATCCTCATAACTAGACATCGGATGTAGCATATTTGCATATTTTGAATCGCATGTCCGACTTAAGTTCTGATTGCACACATCTTATTTTTATTGATCAATGATCTAAGTCCGCTAAAAACAATTTGGCACAAATTGCATATTTGCATACAAAAATATGCAAAATATGCAAAAAACCTTTTTTTATGAAATTACATAATGATTCTGCGCTTACCGTTTTCTGATTTTGTTGCAAATCTGTTTGAACTTTAAAAAAAACATCACCAATTCAACTTGTAATCATTTAAAATGCCGAAAATGAGTGATAAAAACAAACTTTTAGTTCAAAAATGGCTAAGAAATTTGCCATCAAACTGTTTTGCAATACATATTTACATAGCAGGCAACCGGCGTGCGTTGCTGCGCCCCCTTTAGAATTTTGAAAACAATACGAAGAAGTGAAGCTTAACAGACAATTGCTATCTATCGAATCTTCATGATAATCTAAACTCTTTCAATTTTGTTTCAAATTTCACGAGTTTTTGGTCCGTATGATCTTCACCTCCTATTTACACGTCGATATACCCGTCTTCGTGTCAATCTAAACTCATATAAGAATTTCGCAAATGTTAAAAGTTCTTAAAAACCGATTGACCGACACCTCCTATTTACCCATCTTTAATTTCCAACTAATAAATCTTCATGATAAACTTAACTAATCATTCATCTTTATATATCAGGAATTTTGGACCGCTTGATCTTGACCCGTCAATTTACCTGTCTACATTATAGTCTAGCTCACGTAAAAGTTTTGTAAATTTCGCAACTTTTTGGACAGTTGGAGTTAACCATTTACGCGACCACAATTGCCATCTATCACATCTTAATGATTCCCAAAACTCATACAATTTTGCAAATTTCGCGAAAAATCTAAACTCAAATAATAAATTTGAAATTTTCGCGATTATTTTGAGAGTTCGGTCTACACTTCCAATATTTAACCGTCTACTATTGCCGTCTATTAAGTCTTCATAATAATCTTTGGTCATATGAAAAATTGTAAAATTTCGCGATTCCCGATAGCCTTTCCATCTACACCTCCTACCCCTACACCCGTCTACATTGCCTACATAATATATAAAACCTTCATAATATTATTAGGTCATACGACAAATTGGCAAATTTTGACCTGTTCAATCCACGCCTGCGCTTTCGTAAATTCTCAAATGAAAATTTGACAAATTTCACGGTTTTTGGTCTAAGCCTCTTCAATTGCCATTGTTCCAACCATAATAGTTATCTTAGGTCCTTTGAAAATTTCGCGGTTGGGCCATTTACGAAATGGGTCGCTATTTGCTTGAAGAAAGTTGGGAAATATTAAAAACATATTTCGCATAGTAACGAGTCCTCGACTCAAACTGTGCGAAATTTGAAAAAATTTTCTGAAATCTCAATTTGTGGAACAATTCGTGAAGCGAGTTCGTGAAACTTGAATGTTGGTGGATAAACCAACCCGTGTACGTACTCGTCCGGTGCGCTGGGCTGAAAACATTGCTGCGGTTGCTGAAAATGGGCGTGCACTTCTTTGATGCGAATTTTGCATAAAGACCTTGTGCATAATGACCTTGCTCATGTGACAGTTCAGATGAAGAGCATAACTGGCTGTCCTGGGAGCATCTTTAAAGCCTAAAGCTTTCCTACTGCATTCTGTGTGGACTACGCCTGTCTACATGCATTCAGTTATTAAGCATTTTACTTCAGCTGGATCGACTAGACGCCTCATAATGAAACATACATATGTTACTTAATCTATTTGTTCAAACTTTAGCGGGTTTCCCGCCTTTTCTCATATTTTTCATAAGCATTGCTTTACATTATTACTACTACACAATTGTTAAACCGAAAAGCACCTAATAATGCGACCGATGAAACAAATTTCGCTAATTCCTTGTTAACTCTAGGTTTGATGCTATATTATAAAGATATATAAAGAAATAAAGAAAACATAAATATACAAAGTTCAATTGGTGCAGCAGCTAAAGCCAATTGACCATTCGAATCGTCTACAGTTCGCAAATTGGCCAGAAGATCGTTTGGCCGAAGTTGGTGAATTTTACCGGAAAATCATCTTTTCGGATGAAGCACATTTCCACCAAGTCAGCCGTGGAAGTCATTTGACCGATACTGTTTTTCATAAATAAATGACATGAACCAACCTTTCCAATAAATGTTCAACCTTTGAAAAATATCGAGACGTTTTTTTTTTAAAGCAAAACTAAATTCCAATTTTTAAATGGACCACCCTGTATATTTGTCTGTTGGGAAGTTCCCCAGGGAAAAGTTTTTTGAGGAGTCGCTAAAAATAGAGGTTTTCGTTTATTTGGTTTTTTGTATCCCAGTGCATCAAGATTATATCTTTTAAATTACAGTACTAGTCACGGTCAGGGTTTTATTTATTGTCTGGTACTCCGGCCTTTTCTCAGAAATATATTAAAGAATAATGTTTTCGATGGATTGAGAACTATTAAGAAATTTCATGCAAAAAATTGCGGGGGTCATCCATGGTTTCTTTATAAACGAATTTTGAAATATGCAGATTTTGTATATGCTTTTCGTCAAATGTCAAATTAATAATGAAAAATAACAAATTTTTGAACGACTTACCCCAAGAATTTAAGCCAATAGGCCCCTTAGCTCAAAGAATTCCTTCGATGGACCACAGATTATAAAAAATTGTCATGCAATAAAGTTGCGGCAGACAGCCATGGTTTCGTTTTAAAATTTAAATCTTTATCTTTAAAGCTAAATTTGTAAAATTCTAGCCTTTTACCACCTAAAAAATGTTTTGAGTGCGAGGCAGACTGAGTGGTCGTAAATAGGTTGATTCGTCAAACAATTTTAGGTGACAAAATCGCAAAACTTTTGACAAATGTAACAAGAATGCATACTGAAATTAAATATAAAATAGACGAAAAGAAATTTTGTTCAGCTAATGAATAAATATTTTAGTTGTACACTTTGGAATTGTTTGAAAGTGGGCGCTAATATACTATTCAGATACATCGATGTTTTGGCGATAAGGTATTTTTAAGACAGAGACGATAGTCACTCGGAAAATAGAATGGATGACGAGATAGAGAGTAGAACGCTGTAGGAAGTCGGACGCTGACGAACATACAAGTAGAGGCAAACCCGTACAGAGATATTGTGAATAAAATAAAAAACCGTCGTTTTCATAATCATAATTTAAATCAGGGAATAAAACCGAATCTTTTTTCAGTTCCGGTTCTGGTACAAGCCGAAACTTATGTTTCGGGAAAAGAAAAACGAAAATCACTCAAACTGCACCTGTTGCGCCCTCTGCGTGAACAGCCTGCTGACGCCATGCCCCGACTTCGTCTCCACTTTCAGTTAAAGTATTTGTGTCACAGATGCATAACTCAATAAGTTGCATTTTATATGAAAATTTCAGAGATTATAAGTATTGCGAATATAAATGTGAGTTTAAGATGTGGAAACGATTTCTTAAAAATAATAGAAGCCAGGTGTAATATTGGACTTCTAGCATACAAAAATTCGTAATTTTGTATCGAGTTTTTAAATAATAAAAGAGTATAAATCGCTTACAACCGATTGGGGCAAAACCATTTAGTAATTATACACGTTACTTGTAGTTTTAAAAGGTATATAGAACCAAAGATTTATAGATATTATAGATAACGCATGTGAAAGAAAAAAAGATTTTCTTGGGAGCTGATATTGGATGACAATTATATACATATGTCGTGTTTAGGACCTGAACCGTACCACGTAGAAGCGGTTAGGCTCAGGGTTTTTTGGTCTCTCGAACTGAACCATTAAACAAACCTAATCATTTATTGACCTACCCAACCTGAACATGAATCGATTCTCATCATTTTTGGGAAAAATTTCGGATTAAATCATGAAGCTTTGAGGGTTTCTTAACAGCTACGACTATCCCCCTATCTTTTAGGCAACATATGGGCTACTAGTAGATGAACCTGCAAACCCTTTTAAGACGATCCTCGAATCAACACAATTTTTGATTTTTTCAACGGAAATATTGGTCAGTCAGGCCAAATTGCAACGAACAAAGTCTGTGATAATCTGAATTAGTAATATCAGGTGGTTTTTGAACGACCCTAGCAAAAAGTGTCACAAAATCATCTTGTATAAAGTCGTTGGTGTCGTTTTCGCCCAGTACTTGCCTCAAATGAACCACTTATTGTAATGGTTTTTGTTCGCTGGGTGGGAACAGTTCAGAGTGGACAGCGCCAAGCTAATCCCACCAGGTGGAAGGCAGTGTTTTGTTATGTGAAGTCGAGATGTCTAGCAGTGGTAGAGGTCCCTCGCTACAGATCCAAAGTCCATCATATTTGAAATTATCTGAAATTGCTTCGAAAATGTGTTAACGATAGAACGAAATTGGATCCTAGATTTGCTTTAAAAAATCGGTATGCAATACTAAGCTTAAGATTTATGAAGGGTTCAGTCCGGAGGTTCGGACCCTTGACAAATGTCAATATTAAGTCCTATTAAATAATCTAAGCAAATATGTCAAAAATAAAACAATCTATTCGAATTAAAATTAGTCATTAGTAACAATAATCCCATTTCTAATCTTCACACGTTTTCATCCACAACATCATTCAAATTCCGCTTAGCCACAACACTCACAAAATAACTCAATTAACAAATGATATATAATTTACCATATTTTTCCTCTCTATTTAAAAACATTTTCGTGGCACTTCCCCCATCTGCCCGCCGTCCGCCTTCCACTGCGTGTGGCTGATTAAAACATTTCGTTGCTGTCAGTTGAGCGCTTCATTAAAAACCAACAATGCCGCTTTCATTTCAATTAAACACATTTTGAAATGTGCGAGAGCAGGCCTCATTAATATGATTGTTTTCTTCTCGATTTTCCCAAAAAAAATTTACAAAAAAAACAAACAAAAGTTTGGCCATTGGCACAAACAATTATAGCCAATTACAAATATTAATTTCTCAGACGAAACGCGTCAAGAGTATTTTATTGTATATTCCCCAACTTCTCTTTAATCATCATCATCATTATTCATTGGGCTTTGAAATACGCAAATGAGAGCCACAGTGCCACAACGAGGCGCAAATTAATTTTTCAATAAACATCATAATCATACCAACTCCGCCCCCCCTGCTCCTACTTACTGGTCAGGCGGGGGCCGTTTTCTTTGCTGGCCAAAGATGAAACGGCACCGGCAACGCAGCAGCATGCCGGAGCGCTCTATGGCTTTGGGCAGTTGGGTCAGTTGATAAATGGCTGCCGCTTTGGTCGCATGTAAATGTTTTGATAGTTTTTCATAATTTTTTCTCTCTCGTTTTTTTCTGGTTATTTGTGTTTGATTTTATTTGCCGCGCGCCCACTTAGTCAAATACGAGAAGGGGGTTGGGGATGAGGGAGGAACCATCATCCATATGTACATACATATGTGAGAGTGCTGGGATTTTTTTTTTGTGTGGGCGTTTATTGCATATTTAGTACGAACGCGTATGTATATATGTGGGTCGAATAGCCGCCGTTGCCAACATCAATTAAACATGATTGTTGTTATTTTTATTGTACAATTAATTTTGAAAATTGAATTGCATAATTGTTGATATTAGAGAAGATTTGCCATGGCTCTTGAAATTACTTTATTTGTGCATTCGTTTTGAAATCAGAAGCGTATCGCAACAATGAAGAATTAATTGGAGGGTTTGACTATCAGAGAAATCTAAGATATTCTATTTCTATGTTATATTACCAAAAATTGAGTTTGCAGGTTATCTGTATAGCTATTTCAAGGACTTTAATTTGGATTCTCCGCCACGTTTTAACTTGAGAGCTCCGAGTCTATTTACGAAAAAGGGTTATAACCAGAAAATACGCACAGTCTGCCGATCTGTGTATCGTGAACCCCATTAAGTAGCTATACAGATCTCCGGCCTTGACTGCATAGGCTATACTTCAGTGATTGCGGAGGAGAGTGTACAGCAGGGGTGCCCAAGTCCATTGCGCACGCCCCGCATTCGTTGTTGTATTCCGCAAAGAGATAACTTCTGGCTATTCGTAGAGCAACAACAACTTCATATGATTTCTCCCTACTCCTGCTCTCCGAGCGAAGGTTTTGTTGTTTAAGGACGCTAACATTGAAAACAAAAGACCCATTTTCCGACCGATGGTTCCTATGGCAGCTATAAGATATAGTCATCCGACTTTGTCACTAAGACCCATTTTCCGACCGAACGATCGCGATCGGTCCTATGTCAGCTATTAGTGTAGTCATCCGATTTTGAACAAGGTTTTGTTGTTGGCTGCAAATGCTTTCGTGTGCATCAGACAGCCACACAAGCAAAAATCGGTTTTCTTTTTATTTGTATTGTGGTTGTTGTTGTTTCACAAATAATTTCTTCATTTGAATTGATGTCCAAGCAGCCTTTAGCTTATTTTGGGCCCTTATGGTGTATAGCATTTCTTCTGTCAGTGTCAAGCGCTCAAAAGGAAGCGATTTTCGGGTCGCTCAAATTCGTACTACACTCGGAATATGAGTTTTCTTTATTTAAGAAAATTTAGTCATTGACCTAAAACTAAGAAATAATTCATATTTTAAAGACATTTTTTCTTAAAATTCTTTTTAAGGGCAACTTTACCTAAATTTAGGGTCGGCCCTATAAAGTATATAAGGGCACTCAAGAAAATTATTTTAGAACGAAAAAGGTTAATTTATTTGTGTAATTTAAATCTTCATTTACATTTCTTATGAGATCATTTATAGAAAATTTATTCTGGTATCGCATTGTAGTAAAATCTCATACATGTACATATAATATATACATAATACTTGAATTCAACAATCCTCGACAGCTCAGTCCAATGTAACAAGACGACGAGGTTTGGCTTGGCAAAGCATGTCAACTATTTCGTCACTTGAAATTATGATATCTTTATGAACGTTTCCCAGCGCTAACCCGTTGAGTCTGTCCTCAGACATATTGACACGAAGGTAGGTTTTCAATCTTTTCAGTAGAGAAAAAGTCCTTTCAGCTATTGACGAGGTGACAGGCATCGTCGAGAACAATTGCAACAATATTGCAACGTTAGAGAAAAAATTATTGAATTTCTTCGATTTCAAAGTGCAGTCGGGCTTTTTCAACTCTGAGCTCTCACAACTCTTGTGCCACAAAATATTTTCTTGTGTCAGCTCGGTTTCGCTGGAATTATTCAAGTCCTCCTCATAAATTTTTGCAGTTTCTACAATTTTTTGAAC
Organism: Lordiphosa magnipectinata; assembly: GCA_037044535.1. NCBI lineage: Eukaryota > Metazoa > Arthropoda > Insecta > Diptera > Drosophilidae > Lordiphosa > Lordiphosa magnipectinata. Next base: position 131,343 of record JBAMBO010000836.1, read on the forward strand.
GGTGTGCTTGGTACGATGTGTTGGAATCAAACCCTCTAGAGCCAGAATGTCAAGAAATTTTCCTTTAAATCTCAAACCCAAAAAAGAAATCATGAAATCCACATAAGGGTAGTAGATGGTGGCACTGTAAAAAAGTTCAATATGTCATTAAGAGCCTGTATAATCGTACATCGAAAGTGCACAATGTGAGAAAAATTACCGAAAGTATCCCAAAAGCGTCATATCCTCGGTGCGTATGCTGTTGCGGTTTTTTTTAGCGACCATATAAACGAGGAATTTTCAACACAATTCCCATTTCGGCAGCAAATTTCTGTGTTTTTTTAAAAATTACATCAAAAGATGTTAGATGTTACTTGAGCACAGGCTGATGATATCTGAAGTTCTGGTGTCAGGATTGCCGCATTGACGGCAGTAAAAACTTGCAGAGAAATAAGAAACTCCGTTTTTTCAATCGCACTCATGAGTTGTGCCGCCTTTGATGATGTCTCGCTGTCTCTATCATTCTTAAGCTTTTCGAATGCTCCAATAATGTATAGATCTATAGATATCGGTATATGGAGGGTTTCGATAGGAATCGATTAGAATGAAATTTCCTAAGTTCTTCTTTTGTAAATACTTTTCACTGCTGATGCCTTCTTGGAACACTCTAAATATTTTCCAGCTTTTTCTGAAATCCTTGATTAATAGAAATATGTTGCTCTTTGCATATATTTGGTGAATTAAGATATTTGGGCGCTGAGGGGGGGGCTTCAGCCATAATAGCCCTCCCCTGCTGGATCCGCTACTGCATATCTCCCACAGTTTTGAACATAGATGGATCGTACCTTCTAAAGATAGTTAGTAATGACTTTTTTAGTTTATGACTTTTTGGGTTGCTCCGTTTTGTTTTGCGGTAAATTCTGTTCACATTTTGGTTAATGAATCGCGGATGTTGTTCAAAGATCCAAATTCTTGATCATGAGAATTCTTTTGGTTTATTTGATCTAGCTATTCTTTTATGGTACATCTGATTTGGCGACTATGAGCATTGCATTTTGTTTTATTTACCTAGATACTTACACAACCTTAGACTTAACGTAATCTACATTTATTGATTATTTAACTCCAGTTCCGTGGTACCAGCTTAGTGAACATGCAATGAATTTGAAATGAATGTTGAAAATAATAATAATTACTAATCATTTATTACACTTTAAGTTTATATATCAATTTATTACAACACGAAGAAAATTGGTTAAGAAATATCAACATGAAAACTGATTGCTAATGAAAAATATTGCAAATTCTTATATTGAATTCCATTTAAAACTTATACTGCAAGCATGCAGGTAATTTCCAATATATATCGAAAATGAATAAATTGTATTTTATAATAAATTGCTAGTCTAACAATAATTTCCTTGGTAATGCAAAGTAATGGGTGAACAGATGTCGTAATCAACATGGGATTTTCCGGAATCAGGGCGTTAAGGGAAAATCATAGGTAGGGTGGGTGAAGAGCGCAGCTTTAAGAACAATATGAAGCTTAAATCTGGTGTAATAGTGTTTGGCTCTGTCCTTTTATTTTTCTTTCTGGTAGCTTCTGCAATTCTAGAGCATCAGGGACTTTTTATTATTTAATTAGCAGTGCGAGTTTTGGTGTAGACATTATCAAATGAACCCTCCTCGGACTGATTTTGCTAGCCGATTGCTAAAGTCCCTAACCGATATTGTCTGCAACATACCCCTCTCGCACCCGTTAGCTATTGCCATTGTCAAGACTGTCCTTTTATTAAAACGGTGCCGCTACCACCTTAGGCCATCTGGGACTAGAAGTATATCTTGACATGAAAACAGCTGACCCAGTCGCATTAGTCAGTCATCTTGGAGTTAGCTATTTATAGGTTTCATGCAAAATGAGCAAGGCTACAGTGATTGGCTATCTGTTTCTGTATTTCTTGTATATAGGAAAAGGTAGGGAGCACCAACCAGGTTGGAATGCTGGACTTAGATATTTTTCTTTTTCTTTCTTCTTCTTTATCTAGGCTGGGCATTCCAAACTAAAATTGTCTTACATTGTGTTACAAAGTTTTATATCCTTGTTGAAATCGCAACATGCCAAATTTGGACTGGATTTCTAAATCGCATCAATTAGGTTTTAAAAAAGAAAAAAGGGCATATTTTCATGATTTTGATTTGGAGATGTGATTAATAAAACAAATTTGGTTGGTAAAGGTTACTTTAAGTGGACCTACAAATGTAAACAAACCTCGCTCAACACAAGATTATGCAAATATCTCGTAAACCTGACGTGCTGGAGGAAAACGGACAATTGAAAACTTGTAAACCAGTGGCATTTTTCGTCACAAAGCTTCATTTGAATAGAAACACCTTTGAATAACTTAGCAAGCTGAATGCTTTTGATCAACTGTCATTTTTATAGAAAGCACTGCACATTGGGCTGAATTGCCTTTTTTTTGGCATAAACTCTAAAAATAAAGATAGAAAGTTAAAACTTCAAATATTTGCTGTTTATATTATAAGTTAATTTCGAATTAATTTTTTTGCCGGTGTGACCAGGCCACACCCGCCACCTACATACATTTCAACTTTGTACAAAGTTTATAGGTACTTATACGCTGTACATTTGTTGGAACCGGCCGGATCGGAAGCCTATAGCATATAGCCGCCATAGGAACGATCGGCCGAAAAACAAGTCTTAGTGAGAAAAACTTTTTCGTTTTCAATGCAAACGTCCCAAAAACCTCGTATTTTTTAGTTT